>CAWVNZ010001092.1:0-61859 GCA_963930735.1 Dioctria linearis
ATTATTTTTTGAAAAATTTACTATAGAAAAGGCAATCCCTGGCGTAATTAAAATTTGCGACAGTATAAAATTATTTTTTGAAAAATTTACTATAGAAAAGGCAATTCCTGGCGTAATTAAAATTTGCGACAGTAAAAAATTATTTTTTGAAAAATTTACTATAGAAAAGGCAATCCCTGGCGTAATTAAAATTTGCGACAATATAAAATTATTTTTTGAAAAATTTACTATAGAAAAGGCAATCCCTGGCGTAATTAAAATTTGCGACAGTATAAAATTAAATTTTGATAAATTTACTATAGAAAAGGCACTCCCTGGCGCAATTAAAATTTGCGACAGTATAAAATTATTTTTTGAAAAATTTACTATAGAAAAGGCAATCCCTGGCGCAATTAAAATTTGCGACAGTATAAAATTATTTTTTGAAAAATTTACTATAGAAATGGTAATCCCTGGCGTAGTTACAATTTGCGACAGTAAAAAATTATTTTTTGAATAATTTACTATAGAAAAGGCAATCCCTGGCGCAATTAAAATTTGCGACAGTATAAAATTAAATTTTGATAAATTTACTATAGAAAAGGCAATCCCTGGCGTATTTAAAATTTGCGACAGTAAAAAATTAATTTGTGAAAAATTTACTATAGAAAAGGCAATCCCTGGCGCAATTAAAACTTGCGACAGTAAATAATTATTTTTTGAAAAATTTACTATAGAAATGGTAATCCCTGGCGCAGTTACAATTTGCGAGAGTAGAAAATTAAATTTTGAAAAATTTACTATAGAAAAGGCAATCCCTGGCGCAATTAAAACTTGCGACAGTAGAAAATTATTTTTTGAAAAATTTACTATAGAAATGGTAATCCCTGGCGTAATTAAAATTTGCGACAGTAAAAAATTATTTTTTGAAAAATTTACTATAGAAAAGGCAATCACTGGCGTATTTAAAATTTGCGACAGTAAAAAATTATTTTTGGAATAGTTTACTATAGAAAAGGAAATCCCTGGCGTAATTAAAATTTGCGACAGTAAAAAATTATTTTTTGAAAAATTTACTATAGAAAAGGCAATCCCTGGCGTAATTAAAATATGCAACAGTAAAAAATTAATTTTTGAAAAATTTATTATAGAAAAGGCAATCCCTGGCGCAATTAAAACTTGCGACAGTAAAAAATTATTTTTCGAAAAATTTACTATAGAAAAGGCAATCCCTGGCGCAATTAAAACTTGCGACAGTAAAAAATTTACTATAGAAAAGGCAATCCCTGGCGCAATTAAAATTTGCGACAGTATAAAATTATTTTTTGAAAAATTTACTATAGAAAAGGCAATCCCTGGCGCAATTAAAATTTGCGACAGTATAAAATTATTTTTTGAAAAATTTACTATAGAAATGGTAATCCCTGGCGCAGTTACAATTTGCGACAGTAAAAAATTATTTTTTGTATAATTTACTATAGAAAAGGCAATCCCTGGCGCAAATAAAATTTGCGACAGTATAAAATTAAATTTTGATAAATTTATTATAGAAAAGGCAATCTCTGGCGCAATTAAAATTTGCGACAGTATAAAATTATTTTTTGAAAAATTTACTATAGAAAGGCAATCCCTGGCGCAATTAAAATTTGCGACAGTAAAAAATTATTTTTTGAAAAATTTTCTATAGAAATGGTAATCCCTGGCGCAGTTACAATTTGCGACAGTAGAAAATTAAATTTTGAAAAATTTACTATAGAAAAGGCAATCCCTGGCGCAATTAAAACTTGCGACAGTAGAAAATTATTTTTTGAAAACTTTACTATAGAAATTGTAATCCCTGGCGTAATTAAAATTTGCGACAGTAAAAAATTATTTTTTGAAAAATTTACTTAGAAAAGGTAATCCCTGGCGTATTTAAAATTTGCGACAGTAAAAAATTATTTTTTGAATAATTTACTATAGAAAAGGCAATCCCTGGCGCAATTAAAATTTGCGACAGTAAAAAATTATTTTTTGAAAAATTTACTATAGAAAAGGCCATCCCTGGCGTATTTAAAATTTGCGACAGTAAAAAATTATTTTTGGAATAGTTTACTATAGAAAAGGAAATCCCTGGCGTAATTAAAATTTGCGACAGTAAAAAATTATTTTTTGAAAAATTTACTATAGAAAAGGCAATCCCTGGCGTAATTAAAATATGCAACAGTAAAAAATTAATTTTTGAAAAATTTATTATAGAAAAGGCCCTGGCGCAATTAAAACTTGCGACAGTAAAAAATTATTTTTCGAAAAATTTACTATAGAAAAGGCAATCCCTGGCGCAATTAAAACTTGCGACAGTAAAAAATTTACTATAGAAAAGGCAATCCCTGGCGTAATTAAAATTTGCGACAGTAAAAAATTATTTTTTGAAAAATTTACTATAGAAATGGTAATCCCTGGCGTATTTAAAATTTGCGACAGTAAAAAATTATTTTTTGAAAAATTTACTATAGAAAAGGCAATCCCTGGCGCAATTAAAATTTGCGACAGTAAAAAATTATTTTTTGAAAAATTTACTATAGAAAAGGCCATCCCTGGCGTAATTAAAATTTGCGACAGTATAAAATTATTTTTTGAAAAATTTACTATAGAAAAGGCAATCCCTGGCGTATTTAAAATTTGCGACAGTAAAAAATTATTTTTTGAAAAAATTACTATAGAAAAGGCAATCCCTGGCGCAATTAAATTTTGCGACAGTAAAAAATTAATATGTGAAAAATTTACTATAGAAAAGGCAATCCCTGGCGCAATTAAAATTTGCGACAGTAGAAAATTATTTTTTGAAAAATTTACTATCGAAAAGGCAATCCCTGGCGCAATTAAAATTTGCGACAGTAAAAAATTATTTTTTGAAAAATTTACTATAGAAAAGGCAATCCCTGGCGTAATTAAAATTTGCGACAGTATAAAATTATTTTTTGAAAAATTTACTATAGAAAAGGCAATCCCTGGCGCAATTAAAACTTGCGACAGTAAAAAGTTATTTTTTGAAAAATTTACTATAGAAAAGGCAATCCCTGGCGCAATTAAAATTTGCGACAGTAAAAAATTATTCTTTGAAAAATTTACTATAGAAAAGGCAATCCCTGGCGTAATTAAAATTTGCGACAGTATAAAATTATTTTTTGAAAAATTTACTATAGAAAAGGCAATCCCTGGCGTAATTAAAATTTGCGACAGTAAAAAATTATTTTTTGAAAAATTTACTATAGAAAAGGCAATCCCTGGCGCAATTAAAACTTGCGACAGTAAAAAATTATTTTTTGAAAAATTTACTATAGAAAAGGCAATCCCTGGCGCAATTAAAATTTGCGACAGTAAAAAATTATTTTTTGAAAAATTTACTATAGAAAAGGCCATCCCTGGCGCAATTAAAATTTGCGACAGTAAAAAATTAATATGTGAAAAATTTACTGTAGAAAAGGCAATCCCTGGCGTAATTAAAATTTGCGACAGTATAAAATTATTTTTTGAAAAATTTACTGTAGAAAAGTCAATCCCTGGCGCAATTAAAATTTGCGACAGTAAAAAATTATTTGTTGAAAAATTTACTATAGAAATGGTAATCCCTGGCGCAGTTACAATTGCGACAGTAGAAAATTAAATTTTGAAAAATTTACTATAGAAAAGGCAATCCCTGGCGCAATCAAAACTTGCGACAGTAGAAAATTATTTTTTGAAAAATTTACTATAGAAATTGTAATCCCTGGCGTAATTAAAATTTGCGACAGTAAAAAATTATTTTTTGAAAAAATTACTATAGAAAAGGCAATCCCTGGCGCAATTAAATTTTGCGACAGTAAAAAATTAATATGTGAAAAATTTACTATAGAAAAGGCAATCGCTGGCGCAATTAAAATTTGCGACAGTAGAAAATTATTTTTTGAAAAATTTACTGTAGAAAAGGCAATCCCTGGCGCAATTAAAATTTGCGAGAGTAAAAAATTATTTTTTGAAAAATTTACTATAGAAAGGGCAATTCCTGGCGTAATTAAAATTTGCGACAGTATAAAATTATTTTTTGAAAAATTTACTATAGAAAAGGCAATTCCTGGCGTAATTACAATTTGCGACAGTAAAAAATTATTTTTTGAAAAATTTACTATAGAAAAGGCAATCCCTGGCGTAAATAAAATTTGCGACAGTAAAAAATTAATTTTTGAAAAATTTATTATAAGAAGGCAATCCCTGGCGCAATTAAAACTTGCGACAGTAAAAAATTATTTTTTGAAAAATTTACTATAGAAAAGGCAATCCCTGGCGTAATTAAAATTTGCGACAGTAGAAAATTATTTTTTGAAAAATTTACTATAGAAAAGGCAATCCCTGGCGCAATTAGATTTGCGACCGTATAAAATTAAATTTTGATAAATTTACTATAGAAAAGGCAATCCCTGGCGCAATTAAAATTTGCGACAGTAGAAAATTATTTTTTGAAAAATTTGCTATAGAAAAGGCAATCCCTGGCGCAATCAAAACTTGCGACAGTAGAAAATTATTTTTTGAAAAATTTACTATAGAAATTGTAATCCCTGGCGCAATTAAAATTTGCGACAGTAAAAAATTATTTTTTGAAAAAATTACTATAGAAAAGGCAATCCCTGGCGCAATTAAATTTTGCGACAGTAAAAAATTAATATGTGAAAAATTTACTATAGAAAAGGCAATCGCTGGCGCAATTAAAATTTGCGACAGTAGAAAATTATTTTTTGAAAAATTTACTGTAGAAAAGGCAATCCCTGGCGCAATTAAAATTTGCGAGAGTAAAAAATTATTTTTTGAAAAATTTACTATAGAAAGGGCAATCCCTGGCGTAATTAAAATTTGCGACAGTATAAAATTATTTTTTGAAAAATTTACTATAGAAAAGGCAATTCCTGGCGTAATTAAAATTTGCGACAGTAAAAAATTATTTTTTGAAAAATTTACTATAGAAAAGGCAATCCCTGGCGTAAATAAAATTTGCGACAGTAAAAAATTAATTTTTGAAAAATTTATTATAAAAAGGCAATCCCTGGCGCAATTAAAACTTGCGACAGTAAAAAATTATTTTTTGAAAAATTTACTATAGAAAAGGCAATCCCTGGCGCAATTAAAATTTGCGACAGTATAAAATTAAATTTTGATAAATTTACTATAGAAAAGGGCAATCCCTGGCGCAATTAAAACTTGCGACAGTAAAAAATTATTTTTTGAAAAATTTACTATAGAAAAGGCAATCCCTGGCGCAATTAAAATTTGCGACAGTATAAAATTATTTTTTGAAAAATTTACTATAGAAAATGCAATCCCTGGCGTATTTAAAATTTGCGACAGTAAAAAATAATTTTTTGAAAAAATTACTATAGAAAAGGCAATCCCTGGCGCAATTAAATTTTGCGACAGTAAAAAATTAATATGTGAAAAATTTACTATAGAAAAGGCAATCGCTGGCGCAATTAAAATTTGCGACAGTAGAAAATTATTTTTTGAAAAATTTACTGTAGAAAAGGCAATCCCTGGCGCAATTAAAATTTGCGAGAGTAAAAAATTATTTTTTGAAAAATTTACTATAGAAAAGGCAATCCCTGGCGTAATTAAAATTTGCGACAGTATAAAATTATTTTTTGAAAAATTTACTATAGAAAAGGCAATTCCTGGCGTAATTAAAATTTGCGACAGTAAAAAATTATTTTTTGAAAAATTTACTATAGAAAAGGCAATCCCTGGCGTAATTAAAATTTGCGACAATATAAAATTATTTTTTGAAAAATTTACTATAGAAAAGGCAATCCCTGGCGCAATTAAAATTTGCGACAGTATAAAATTAAATTTTGATAAATTTACTATAGAAAAGGCACTCCCTGGCGCAATTAAAATTTGCGACAGTATAAAATTATTTTTTGAAAAATTTACTATAGAAAAGGCAATCCCTGGCGCAATTAAAATTTGCGACAGTATAAAATTATTTTTTGAAAAATTTACTATAGAAATGGTAATCCCTGGCGTAGTTACAATTTGCGACAGTAAAAAATTATTTTTTGAATAATTTACTATAGAAAAGGCAATCCCTGGCGCAATTAAAATTTGCGACAGTATAAAATTAAATTTTGATAAATTTACTATAGAAAAGGCAATCCCTGGCGTATTTAAAATTTGCGACAGTAAAAAATTAATTTGTGAAAAATTTACTATAGAAAAGGCAATCCCTGGCGCAATTAAAACTTGCGACAGTAAAAAATTATTTTTTGAAAAATTTACTATAGAAATGGTAATCCCTGGCGCAGTTACAATTTGCGAGAGTAGAAAATTAAATTTTGAAAAATTTACTATAGAAAAGGCAATCCCTGGCGCAATTAAAACTTGCGACAGTAGAAAATTATTTTTTGAAAAATTTACTATAGAAATGGTAATCCCTGGCGTAATTAAAATTTGCGACAGTAAAAAATTATTTTTTGAAAAATTTACTATAGAAAAGGCAATCCCTGGCGTATTTAAAATTTGCGACAGTAAAAAATTATTTTTGGAATAGTTTACTATAGAAAAGGAAATCCCTGGCGTAATTAAAATTTGCGACAGTAAAAAATTATTTTTTGAAAAATTTACTATAGAAAAGGCAATCCCTGGCGTAATTAAAATATGCAACAGTATAAAATTAATTTTTGAAAAATTTATTATAGAAAAGGCAATCCCTGGCGCAATTAAAACTTGCGACAGTAAAAAATTATTTTTCGAAAAATTTACTATAGAAAAGGCAATCCCTGGCGCAATTAAAACTTGCGACAGTAAAAAATTTACTATAGAAAAGGCAATCCCTGGCGCAATTAAAATTTGCGACAGTATAAAATTATTTTTTGAAAAATTTACTATAGAAAAGGCAATCCCTGGCGCAATTAAAATTTGCGACAGTATAAAATTATTTTTTGAAAAATTTACTATAGAAATGGTAATCCCTGGCGCAGTTACAATTTGCGACAGTAAAAAATTATTTTTTGAATAATTTACTATAGAAAAGGCAATCCCTGGCGCAAATAAAATTTGCGACAGTATAAAATTAAATTTTGATAAATTTATTATAGAAAAGGCAATCTCTGGCGCAATTAAAATTTGCGACAGTATAAAATTATTTTTTGAAAAATTTACTATAGAAAGGCAATCCCTGGCGCAATTAAAATTTGCGACAGTAAAAAATTATTTTTTGAAAAATTTTCTATAGAAATGGTAATCCCTGGCGCAGTTACAATTTGCGACAGTAGAAAATTAAATTTTGAAAAATTTACTATAGAAAAGGCAATCCCTGGCGCAATTAAAACTTGCGACAGTAGAAAATTATTTTTGAAAACTTTACTATAGAAATTGTAATCCCTGGCGTAATTAAAATTTGCGACAGTAAAAAATTATTTTTTGAAAAATTTACTATAGAAAAGGTAATCCCTGGCGTATTTAAAATTTGCGACAGTAAAAAATTATTTTTTGAATAATTTACTATAGAAAAGGCAATCCCTGGCGCAATTAAAATTTGCGACAGTAAAAAATTATTTTTTGAAAAATTTACTATAGAAAAGGCCATCCCTGGCGTATTTAAAATTTGCGACAGTAAAAAATTATTTTTGGAATAGTTTACTATAGAAAAGGAAATCCCTGGCGTAATTAAAATTTGCGACAGTAAAAAATTATTTTTTGAAAAATTTACTATAGAAAAGGCAATCCCTGGCGTAATTAAAATATGCAACAGTAAAAAATTAATTTTTGAAAAATTTATTATAGAAAAGGCAATCCCTGGCGCAATTAAAACTTGCGACAGTAAAAAATTATTTTTCGAAAAATTTACTATAGAAAAGGCAATCCCTGGCGCAATTAAAACTTGCGACAGTAAAAAATTTACTATAGAAAAGGCAATCCCTGGCGTAATTAAAATTTGCGACAGTAAAAAATTATTTTTTGAAAAATTTACTATAGAAATGGTAATCCCTGGCGTATTTAAAATTTGCGACAGTAAAAAATTATTTTTTGAAAAATTTACTATAGAAAAGGCAATCCCTGGCGCAATTAAAATTTGCGACAGTAAAAAATTATTTTTTGAAAAATTTACTATAGAAAAGGCCATCCCTGGCGTAATTAAAATTTGCGACAGTATAAAATTATTTTTTGAAAAATTTACTATAGAAAAGGCAATCCCTGGCGTATTTAAAATTTGCGACAGTAAAAAATTATTTTTTGAAAAAATTACTATAGAAAAGGCAATCCCTGGCGCAATTAAATTTTGCGACAGTAAAAAATTAATATGTGAAAAATTTACTATAGAAAAGGCAATCCCTGGCGCAATTAAAATTTGCGACAGTAGAAAATTATTTTTTGAAAAATTTACTATCGAAAAGGCAATCCCTGGCGCAATTAAAATTTGCGACAGTAAAAAATTATTTTTTGAAAAATTTACTATAGAAAAGGCAATCCCTGGCGTAATTAAAATTTGCGACAGTATAAAATTATTTTTTGAAAAATTTACTATAGAAAAGGCAATCCCTGGCGCAATTAAAACTTGCGACAGTAAAAAATTATTTTTTGAAAAATTTACTATAGAAAAGGCAATCCCTGGCGCAATTAAAATTTGCGACAGTAAAAAATTATTTTTTGAAAAATTTACTATAGAAAAGGCAATCCCTGGCGTAATTAAAATTTGCGACAGTATAAAATAATTTTTTGAAAAATTTACTATAGAAAAGGCAATCCCTGGCGTAATTAAAATTTGCGACAGTAAAAAATTATTTTTTGAAAAATTTACTATAGAAAAGGCAATCCCTGGCGCAATTAAAACTTGCGACAGTAAAAAATTATTTTTTGAAAAATTTACTATAGAAAAGGCAATCCCTGGCGCAATTAAAATTTGCGACAGTAAAAAATTATTTTTTGAAAAATTTACTATAGAAAAGGCCATCCCTGGCGCAATTAAAATTTGCGACAGTAAAAAATTAATATGTGAAAAATTTACTGTAGAAAAGGCAATCCCTGGCGTAATTAAAATTTGCGACAGTATAAAATTATTTTTTGAAAAATTTACTGTAGAAAAGTCAATCCCTGGCGCAATTAAAATTTGCGACAGTAAAAAATTATTTTTTGAAAAATTTACTATAGAAATGGTAATCCCTGGCGCAGTTACAATTGCGACAGTAGAAAATTAAATTTTGAAAAATTTACTATAGAAAAGGCAATCCTGGCGCAATTTACTATAGAAAAGGCAATCCCTGGCGCAATCAAAACTTGGCGACAGTAGAAAATTATTTTTTGAAAAATTTACTATAGAAATTGTAATCCCTGGCGTAATTAAAATTTGCGACAGTAAAAAAATTATTTTTTGAAAAAAATTACTATAGAAAAGGCAATCCCTGGCGCAATTAAATTTTGCGACAGTAAAAAATTAATATGTGAAAAAATTTACTATAGAAAAGGCAATCGCTGGCGCAATTAAAATTTGCGACAGTAGAAAATTATTTTTTTTGAAAAATTTACTGTAGAAAAGGCAATCCCTGGGCGCAATTAAAATTTGCGAGAGTAAAAAATTATTTTTTGAAAAATTTACTATAGAAAGGGCAATCCCTGGCGTAATTAAAATTTGCGACAGTATAAAATTATTTTTTGAAAAATTTACTATAGAAAAAGGCAAATTCCTGGCGTAATTACAATTTGCGACAGTAAAAAATTATTTTTTGAAAAATTTACTATAGAAAAGGCAATCCCTGGCGTAAATAAAATTTGTGACAGTAAAAAATTAATTTTTGAAAAATTTATTATAAAATGAGGCAATCCCTGGCGCAATTAAAACTTGCGACAGTAAAAAATTATTTTTTGAAAAATTTACTATAGAAAAGGCAATCCCTGGCGTAATTAAAATTTGCGACAGTATAAAAATTATTTTTTGAAAAATTTACTATAGAAAAGGCAATTCCTGGCGTAATTAAAATTTGCGACAGTAAAAAATTATTTTTTGAAAAAATTTACTATAGAAATGGCAATCCCTGGCGTAATTAAAATTTGCGACAATATAAAAATTATTTTTTGAAAAATTTACTATAGAAATGATTAATCCCTGGCGCAGTTACAATTTGCGACAGTAAAAAATTATTTTTTGAATAATTTACTATAGAAAAAGGGCAATCCCTGGCGCAATTAAAACTTGCGACAGTAAAAAATTATTTTTTGAAAAATTTACTATAGAAAAGGCAATCCCTGGCGCAATTAAAATTTGCGACAGTATAAAATTATTTTTTGAAAAATTTGACTATAGAAAATGCAATCCCTGGCGTATTTAAAATTTGCGACAGTAAAAAATAATTTTTTGAAAAAATTACTATAGAAAAGGCAATCCCTGGCGCAATTAAATTTTGCGACAGTAAAAAAATTAATATGTGAAAAATTTAGCTATAGAAAAGGCAATCGCTGGCGCAATTAAAATTTGCGACAGTAGAAAATTATTTTTTGAAAAATTTTACACTGTAGAAAAGGCAATCCCTGGCGCAATTAAAATTTGCGAGAGTAAAAAATTATTTTTTGAAAAATTTACTAATAGAAAAGGCAATCCCTGGCGTAATTAAAATTTGCGACAGTATAAAATTATTTTTTGAAAAATTTACTATAGAAAAGGCAATTCCTGGCGTAATTAAAATTTGCGACAGTAAAAAATTATTTTTTGAAAAATTTACTATAGAAAAAGGCAATCCCTGGCGCAATTAAAATTTGCGGACAGTATAAAATTATATTTTGATAAATTTACTATAGAAAAGGCACTCCCTGGCGCAATTAAAATTTGCGACAGTATAAAATTATTTTTTGAAAAATTTACTATAGAAAAGGCAATCCCTGGCGCAATTAAAATTTGCGACAGTATAAAATTATTTTTTGAAAAATTTACTATAGAAATGGTAATCCCTGGCGCAGTTACAATTTGCGACAGTAGAAAATTAAATTTTGAAAAATTTACTATAGAAAAGGCAATCCCTGGCGTAATTAAAATTTGCGACAGTAAAAAATTATTTTTTGAAAAATTTACTATAGAAAAGGCAATCCCTGGCGTAAATAAAATTTGCGACAGTAAAAAATTAATTTTTGAAAAATTTATTATAAAAAGGCAATCCCTGGCGCAATTAAAACTTGCGACAGTAAAAAATTATTTTTTGAAAAATTTACTATAGAAAAGGCAATCCCTGGCGTAATTAAAATTTGCGACAGTAGAAAATTATTTTTTGAAAAATTTACTATAGAAAAGGCAATCCCTGGCGCAATTAAAATTTGTGACAATATAAAATTAAATTTTGATAAATTTACTATAGAAAAGGCAATCCCTGGCGCAATTAAAATTTGCGACAGTAAAAAATTAATATGTGAAAAATTTACTATAGAAAAGGCAATCCCTGGCGCAATTAAAATTTGCGACAGTATAAAATTATTTTTTGAAAAATTTACTATAGAAAAGGCAATCCCTGGCGTAATTAAAATTTGCGACAGTAAAAAATTATTTTTTGAAAAATTTACTATAGAAAAGGCAATCCCTGGCGCAATTAAAACTTGCGACAGTAAAAAATTATTTTTTGAAAAATTTACTATAGAAAAGGCAATCCCTGGCGCAATTAAAATTTGCGACAGTAAAAAATTATTTTTTGAAAAATTTACTATGGAAAAGGCAATCCCTGGCGTAATTAAAATTTGCGACAGTATAAAATTATTTTTTGAAAAATTTACTATAGAAAAGGCAATCCCTGGCGTAATTAAAATTTGCGACAGTAAAAAATTATTTTTTGAAAAATTTACTATAGAAAAGGCAATCCCTGGCGCAATTAAAACTTGCGACAGTAAAAAATTTACTATAGAAAAGGCAATCCCTGGCGCAATTAAAATTTGCGACAGTAAAAAATTATTTTTTGAAAAATTTACTATAGAAAAGGCCATCCCTGGCGCAATTAAAATTTGCGACAGTAAAAAATTAATATGTGAAAAATTTACTGTAGAAAAGGCAATCCCTGGCGTAATTAAAATTTGCGACAGTATAAAATTATTTTTTGAAAAATTTACTGTAGAAAAGTCAATCCCTGGCGCAATTAAAATTTGCGACAGTAAAAAATTATTTTTTGAAAAATTTACTATAGAAATGGTAATCCCTGGCGCAGTTACAATTGCGACAGTAGAAAATTAAATTTTGAAAAATTTACTATAGAAAAGGCAATCCCTGGCGCAATCAAAACTTGCGACAGTAGAAAATTATTTTTTGAAAAATTTACTATAGAAATTGTAATCCCTGGCGTAATTAAAATTTGCGACAGTAAAAAATTATTTTTTGAAAAAATTACTATAGAAAAGGCAATCCCTGGCGCAATTAAATTTTGCGACAGTAAAAAATTAATATGTGAAAAATTTACTATAGAAAAGGCAATCGCTGGCGCAATTAAAATTTGCGACAGTAGAAAATTATTTTTTGAAAAATTTACTGTAGAAAAGGCAATCCCTGGCGCAATTAAAATTTGCGAGAGTAAAAAATTATTTTTTGAAAAATTTACTATAGAAAGGGCAATCCCTGGCGCAATTAAAATTTGCGACAGTAAAAAATTATTTTTTGAAAAATTTTCTATAGAAAAGGCAATTCCTGGCGTAATTAAAATTTGCGACAGTAAAAAATTATTTTTTGAAAAATTTTCTATAGAAAAGGCAATCCCTGGGGTAAATAAAATTTGCGACAGTAAAAAATTAATTTTTGAAAAATTTATTATAAAAAGGCAATCCCTGGCGCAGTTAAAACTTGCGACAGTAAAAAATTATTTTTTGAAAAATTTACTATAGAAAAGGCAATCCCTGGCGTAATTAAAATTTGCGACAGTAGAAAATTATTTTTTGAAAAATTTACTATAGAAAAGGCAATCCCTGGCGCAATTAAAATTTGCGACCGTATAAAATTAAATTTTGATAAATTTACTATAGAAAAGGCAATCCCTGGCGCAATTAAAACTTGCGACAGTAGAAAATTATTTTTTGAAAAATTTGCTATAGAAAAGGCAATCCCTGGCGCAATTAAAACTTGCGACAGTAAAAAATTAATTTTTGAAAAATTTACTATAGAAATGATAATCCCTGGCGCAGTTACAATTTGCGACAGTAAAAAATTATTTTTTGAATAATTTACTATAGAAAAGGGCAATCCCTGGCGCAATTAAAACTTGCGACAGTAAAAAATTATTTTTTGAAAAATTTACTATAGAAAAGGCAATCCCTGGCGCAATTAAAATTTGCGACAGTATAAAATTATTTTTTGAAAAATTTACTATAGAAAATGCAATCCCTGGCGTATTTAAAATTTGCGACAGTAAAAAATAATTTTTTGAAAAAATTACTATAGAAAAGGCAATCCCTGGCGCAATTAAATTTTGCGACAGTAAAAAATTAATATGTGAAAAATTTACTATAGAAAAGGCAATCGCTGGCGCAATTAAAATTTGCGACAGTAGAAAATTATTTTTTGAAAAATTTACTGTAGAAAAGGCAATCCCTGGCGCAATTAAAATTTGCGAGAGTAAAAAATTATTTTTTGAAAAATTTACTATAGAAAAGGCAATCCCTGGCGTAATTAAAATTTGCGACAGTATAAAATTATTTTTTGAAAAATTTACTATAGAAAAGGCAATTCCTGGCGTAATTAAAATTTGCGACAGTAAAAAATTATTTTTTGAAAAATTTACTATAGAAGAGGCAATCCCTGGCGTAATTAAAATTTGCGACAATATAAAATTATTTTTTGAAAAATTTACTATAGAAAAGGCAATCCCTGGCGCAATTAAAATTTGCGACAGTATAAAATTAAATTTTGATAAATTTACTATAGAAAAGGCACTCCCTGGCGCAATTAAAATTTGCGACAGTATAAAATTATTTTTTGAAAAATTTACTATAGAAAAGGCAATCCCTGGCGCAATTAAAATTTGGGACAGTATAAAATTATTTTTTGAAAAATTTACTATAGAAATGGTAATCCCTGACGTAGTTACAATTTGCGACAGTAAAAAATTATTTTTTGAATAATTTACTATAGAAAAGGCAATCCCTGGCGCAATTAAAATTTGCGACAGTATAAAATTAAATTTTGATAAATTTACTATAGAAAAGGCAATCCCTGGCGTATTTAAAATTTGCGACAGTAAAAAATTAATTTGTGAAAAATTCACTATAGAAAAGGCAATCCCTGGCGCAATTAAAACTTGCGACAGTAAAAAATTATTTTTTGAAAAATTTACTATAGAAATGGTAATCCCTGGCGCAGTTACAATTTGCGAGAGTAGAAAATTAAATTTTGAAAAATTTACTATAGAAAAGGCAATCCCTGGCGCAATTAAAACTTGCGACAGTAGAAAATTATTTTTTGAAAAATTTACTATAGAAATGGTAATCCCTGGCGTAATTAAAATTTGCGACAGAAAAAAATTATTTTGTGAAAAATTTACTATAGAAAAGGCAATCCCTGGCGTATTTAAAATTTGCGACAGTAAAAAATTATTTTTGGAATAGTTTACTATAGAAAAGGAAATCCCTGGCGTAATTAAAATTTGCGACAGTAAAAAATTATTTTTTGAAAAATTTACTATAGAAAAGGCAATCCCTGGCGTAATTAAAATATGCAACAGTAAAAAATTAATTTTTGAAAAATTTATTATAGAAAAGGCAATCCCTGGCGCAATTAAAACTTGCGACAGTAAAAAATTATTTTTCGAAAAATTTTCTATAGAAAAGGCAATCCCTGGCGCAATTAAAACTTGCGACAGTAAAAAATTTACTATAGAAAAGGCAATCCCTGGCGCAATTAAAATTTGCGACAGTATAAAATTATTTTTTGAAAAATTTACTATAGAAAAGGCAATCCCTGGCGCAATTAAAATTTGCGACAGTATAAAATTATTTTTTGAAAAATTTACTATAGAAATGGTAATCCCTGGCGCAGTTACAATTTGCGACAGTAAAAAATTATTTTTTGAATAATTTACTATAGAAAAGGCAATCCCTGGCGCAAATAAAATTTGCGACAGTATAAAATTAAATTTTGATAAATTTATTATAGAAAAGGCAATCTCTGGCGCAATTAAAATTTGCGACAGTATAAAATTATTTTTTGAAAAATTTACTATAGAAAAGGCAATCCCTGGCGCAATTAAAATTTGCGACAGTAAAAAATTATTTTTTGAAAAATTTTCTATAGAAATGGTAATCCCTGGCGCAGTTACAATTTGCGACAGTAGAAAATTAAATTTTGAAAAATTTACTATAGAAAAGGCAATCCCTGGCGCAATTAAAACTTGCGACAGTAGAAAATTATTTTTTGAAAACTTTACTATAGAAATTGTAATCCCTGGCGTAATTAAAATTTGCGACAGTAAAAAATTATTTTTTGAAAAATTTACTATAGAAAAGGTAATCCCTGGCGTATTTAAAATTTGCGACAGTAAAAAATTATTTTTTGAATAATTTACTATAGAAAAGGCAATCCCTGGCGTAATTAAAATTTGCGACAGTAAAAAATTATTTTTTGAAAAATTTACTATAGAAAAGGCAATCCCTGGCCTAAATAAAATTTGCGACAGTAAAAAATTAATTTTTGAAAAATTTATTATAAAAAGGCAATCCCTGGCGCAATTAAAACTTGCGACAGTAAAAAATTATTTTTTGAAAAATTTATTATAGAAAAGGCAATCCCTGGCGTAATTAAAATTTGCGACAGTAGAAAATTATTTTTTGAAAAATTTACTATAGAAAAGGCAATCCCTGGCGCAATTAAAATTTGTGACAATATAAAATTAAATTTTGATAAATTTACTATAGAAAAGGCAATCCCTGGCGCAATTAAAATTTGCGACAGTAAAAAATTAATATGTGAAAAATTTACTATAGAAAAGGCAATCCCTGGCGCAATTAAAATTTGCGACAGTAGAAAATTATTTTTTGAAAAATTTACTATAGAAAAGGCAATCCCTGGCGCAATTAAAACTTGCGACAATAAAAAATTAATTTTTGAAAAATTTACTATAGAAATGGTAATCCCTGGCGCAGTTACAATTTGCGACAGTAGAAAATTATTTTTTGAATAATTTACTATAGAAAAGGCAATCCCTGGCGCAATTAAAACTTGCGACAGTAAAAAATTATTTTTTGAAAAATTTACTATAGAAAAGGCAATCCCTGGCGCAATTAAAATTTGCGACAGTATAAAATTATTTTTTGAAAAATTTACTATAGAAAAGGCAATCCCTGGCGTATTTAAAATTTGCGACAGTAAAAAATTATTTTTTGAAAAAATTACTATAGAAAAGGCAATCCCTGGCGCAATTAAATTTTGCGACAGTAAAAAATTAATATGTGAAAAATTTACTATAGAAAAGGCAATCCCTCGCGCAATTAATATTTGCGACAGAAGAAAATTATTTTTTGAAAAATTTACTATAGAAAAGGCAATCCCTGGCGCAATTAAAATTTGCGGCAGTATAAAATTATTTTTTGAAAAAATTACTATAGAAAAGGCAATCCCTGGCGCAATTAAATTTTGCGACAGTATAAAATTAAATTTTGAAAAATTTACTATAGAAAAGGCAATACCTGGCGTTTTTAAAATTAGCGACAGTAAAAAATTAATTTGTGAAATATTTACTATAGAAATGGTAATCCCTGGCGCAGTTACAATTTGCGACAGAAAAAAATTAATTTGTGAAAAATTCACTATAGAAAAGGCAATCCCTGGCGCAATTAAAATTTGCGACAGTAAAAAATTAATTTTTGAAAAATTTACTATAGAAATGGTAATCCCTGGCGCAGTTAAAATTTGCGACAATAAAAAATTATTTTTTGAATAATTTACTATAGAAATGGCAATCCCTGGCATAATTAAAATTTGCGACAGTAAAAAATTAATTTTTGAAAAATTTACTATAGAAAAGGTAATCCCTGACGTATTTAAAATTTTCGACAGTAAAAAATTAATTTGTGAAAAATTTACTATAGAAATGGTAATCCCTGGCGCAGTTACAATTTGCGACAGTATAAAATTATTTTTTTTTGAAAAATTTACTATAGAAAAGGCAATCCATGGCGCAATTAAAATTTGCGACAGTAGAAAATTATTTTATGAAAAATTTACTATAGAAAAGGCAATCCCTGGCGCAATTAAAACTTGCGACAATAAAAAATTATTTTTTGAAAAATTTACTATAGAAAAGGCAATCCCCGGCGCAATTAAAATTTGCGACAGTATAAAATTATTTTTTGAAAAATTTACTATAGAAATGGTAATCCCTGGCGCAGTTACAATTTGCGACAGTAAAAATTTATTTTTTGAAAAATTTACTATAGAAAAGGCACTCCCTGGCGTAATTAAAATTTGCGACAATAAAAAATTAAATTTTGAAAAATTTACTATAGAAAAGGCAATCCCTGGCGTATTTAAAATTTGCGACAGTAAAAAATTAATTTGTGAAAAATTTACTATAGAAAAGGCAATCCCTGGCGCAATTAAATTTTGCGACAGTAAAAAATTAATATGTGTAAAATTTACTATAGAAAAGGCAATCCCTGGCGCAATTAAAATTTGCGACAGTAGAAAATAATTTTTTGAAAAATTTACTATAGAAAAGGCACTCCCTGGCGTAATTAAAATTTGCGACAGTAAAAAATTAAATTTTGAAAAATTTACTATAGAAAAGGCAATCCCTGGCGTATTTAAAATTTACGACAGTAAAAAATTAATTTGTGAAAAATTTACTATAGAAAAGGCCATCCCTGGCGCAATTAAATTTTGCGACAGTAAAAAATTAATATGTGTAAAATTTACTATAGAAAAGGCAATCCCTGGCGCAATTAAAATTTGCGACAGTAGAAAATTATTTTTTGAAAAATTTACTATAGAAAAGGCAATCCCTGGCGCAATAAAAACTTGCGACAGTAAAAAATTATTTTTTGAAAAATTTACTATAGAAAAGGCAATCCCTGGCGCAATTAAAATTTGCGACAGTATAAAATTATTTTTTGAAAAATTTACTATAGAAAAGGCAATCCCTGGCGCAATTAAAATTTGCGACAGTATATAATTAAATTTTGATAAATTTACTATAGAAAAGGCAATCCCTGGCGCAATTAAAATTTGCGACAGTATAAAATAATTTTTTGAAAAATTTACTATAGAAGAGGCAATCCCTGGCGCAATTAAAATTTGCGACAGTAGAAAATTATTTTTTGAAAAATTTACTATAGAAAAGGCCATCCCTGGCGCAATTAAAATTTGCCACAGTAAACAATTATTTTTTGAAAAATTTACTGTAGAAAAGGCAATCCCTGGCGCAATTAAAATTTGCGACAGTAAAAAATTATTTTTTGAATAATTTACTATAGAAAAGGCAATCCCTGGCGTAATTAAAATTTGCGACAGTAAAAAATTATTTTTTGAATAATTTACTATAGAAAAGGCAATCCCTGGCGCAATTAAAACTTGCGACAGTAAAAAATTATTTTTTGAAAAATTTACTATAGAAAAGGCAATCCCTGGCGCAATTAAAATTTGCGACAGTAGAAAATTATTTTTTGAAAAATTTACTATAGAAAAGGCCATCCCTGGCGCAATTAAAATTTGCGACAGTAAAAAATTGTTTTTTGAAAATTTTCTATAGAAAAGGCAATCCCTGGCGCAATTAAAATTTGCGACAGTAGAAAATTATTTTTTGAAAAATTTACTGTAGAAAAGGCAATCCCTGGCGTAATTAAAATTTGCGACAGTAAAAAATTATTTTTTGAATAATTTACTATAGAAAAGGCAATCCCTGGCGCAATTAAAACTTGCGACAGTAAAAAATTATTTTTTGAATAATTTACTATAGAAAAGGCAATCCCTGGAGTAATTAAAATTTTCGACAGTAAAAAATTATTTTTTGAATAATTTACTATAGAAAAGGCAATCCCTGGCGTAATTAAAATTTGCGACAGTATAAAATTAAATTTTGATAAATTTACTATAGAAAAGGCAATCCCTGGCGCAATTAAAATTTGCGACAGTATAAAATTATTTTTTGAAAAATTTACTATAGAAAAGGCAATCCCTGGCGCAATTAAAATTTGCGACAGTAGAAAATTATTTTTTGAAAAATTTACTATAGAAAAGGCCATCCCTGGCGCAATTAAAATTTGCGACAGTAAAAAATTATTTTTTGAATAATTTACTATAGAAAAGGCAATCCCTGGCGCAATTAAAACTTGCGACAGTAAAAAATTATTTTTTGAAAAATTTACTATAGAAAAGGCAATCCCTGGCGTAATTAAAATTTGCGACAGTAGAAAATTATTTTTTGAAAAATTTACTGTAGAAAAGGCAATCCCTGGCGTAATTAAAATTTGCGACAGTAAAAAATTATTTTTTGAAAAATTTACTATAGAAAAGGCAATCCCTGGCGTATTTAAAATTTGCGACAGTTAAAAATTAATTTTTGAGAAATTTACTATAGAAAATGCAATCCCTGGCGCAATTAAAATTTGCGACAGTAGAAAATTATTTTTTGAAAAATTTACTATAGAAAAGGCCATCCCTGGCGCAATTAAAATTTGCGACAGTAAAAAATTAATATGTGAAAAATTTACTGTAGAAGAGGCAATCCCTGGCGTAATCAAAATTTGCGACAGTAAAAAATTATTTTTTGAAAAATTTACTATAGAAATGGTAATCCCTGGCGTATTTAAAACTTGCGACAGTAAAAAATTATTTTTTGAAAAATTTACTATAGAAAAGGCAATCCCTGGCGCAATTAAAATTTGCGACAGTAAAAAATTATTTTTTGAAAAATTTACTATAGAAAAGGCCATCCCTGGCGTAATTAAAATTTGCGACAGTATAAAATTATTTTTTGAAAAATTTACTATAGAAAAGGCAATCCCTGGCGTATTTAAAATTTGCGACAGTAAAAAATTATTTTTTGAAAAAATTACTATAGAAAAGGCAATCCCTGGCGCAATTAAATTTTGCGACAGTAAAAAATTAATATGTGAAAAATTTACTATAGAAAAGGCAATCCCTGGCGCAATTAAAATTTGCGACAGTAAAAAATTATTTTTTGAATAATTTACTATAGAAAAGGCAATCCCTGGCGCAATTAAAATTTTCGACAGTAAAAAATTATTTTTTGAATAATTTACTAAAGAAAAGGCAATCCCTGGCGTAATTAAAATTTGCGACAGTATAAAATTAAATTTTGATAAATTTACTATAGAAAAGGCAATCCCTGGCGCAATTAAAATTTGCGACAGTATAAAATTATTTTTTGAAAAATTTACTATAGAAAAGGCAATCCCTGGTGCAATTAAAATTTGCGACAGTAGAAAATTATTTTTTGAAATATTTACTATAGAAAAGGCCATCCCTGGCGCAATTAAAACTTGCGACAGTAAAAAATTATTTTTTGAATAATTTACTATATAAAAGGCAATCCCTGGCGCAATTAAAACTTGCGACAGTAAAAAATTATTTTTTGAAAAATTTACTATAGAAAAGGCAATCCCTGGCGTAATTAAAATTTGCGACAGTAGAAAATTATTTTTTGAAAAATTTACTGTAGAAAAGGCAATCCCTGGCGTAATTAAAATTTGCGACAGTAAAAAATTATTTTTTGAAAAATTTACTATAGAAAAGGCAATCCCTGGCTTATTTAATATTTGCGACAGTAAAAAATTAATTTTTGAGAAATTTACTATAGAAAAGGCAATCCCTGGCGCAATTGAAATTTGCGACAGTAGAAAATTATTTTTTGAAAAATTTACTATAGAAAAGGCCATCCCTGGCGCAATTAAAATTTGCGACAGTAAAAAATTAATATGTGAAAAATTTACTGTAGAAGAGGCAATCCCTGGCGTAATTAAAATTTGCGACA
Source organism: Dioctria linearis (assembly GCA_963930735.1). Lineage (NCBI taxonomy): Eukaryota > Metazoa > Arthropoda > Insecta > Diptera > Asilidae > Dioctria > Dioctria linearis. Next base: position 20,922 of record CAWVNZ010001092.1, read on the forward strand.
GTAAAAAATTATTTTTTGAAAAATTTACTATAGAAATGGTAATCCCTGGCGTATTTAAAATTTGCGACAGTAAAAAATTATTTTTTGAAAAATTTACTATAGAAAAGGCAATCCCTGGCGCAATTAAAATTTGCGACAGTAAAAAATTATTTTTTGAAAAATTTACTATAGAAAAGGCCATCCCTGGCGTAATTAAAATTTGCGACAGTATAAAATTATTTTTTGAAAAATTTACTATAGAAAAGGCAATCCCTGGCGTATTTAAAATTTGCGAGAGTAAAAAATTATTTTTTGAAAAAATTACTATAGAAAAGGCAATCCCTGGCGCAATTAAATTTTGCGACAGTAAAAAATTAATATGTGAAAAATTTACTATAGAAAAGGCAATCCCTGGCGCAATTAAAATTTGCGACAGTAGAAAATTATTTTTTGAAAAATTTACTATAGAAAAGGCAATCCCTGGCGCAATTAAAATTTGCGACAGTAAAAAATTATTTTTTGAAAAATATACTATAGAAAAGGCAATCCCTGGCGTAATTAAAATTTGCGACAGTATAAAATTATTTTTTGAAAAATTTACTATAGAAAAGGCAATCCCTGGCGTAATTAAAATTTGCGACAGTAAAAAATTATTTTTTGAAAAATTTACTATAGAAAAGGCAATCCCTGGCGCAATTAAAACTTGCGACAGTAAAAAATTATTTTTTGAAAAATTTACTATAGAAAAGGCAATCCCTGGCGCAATTAAAATTTGCGACAGTAAAAAATTATTTTTTGAAAAATTTACTATAGAAAAGGCCATCCCTGGCGCAATTAAAATTTGCGACAGTAAAAAATTAATATGTGAAAAATTTACTGTAGAAAAGGCAATCCCTGGCGTAATTAAAATTTGCGACAGTATAAAATTATTTTTTGAAAAATTTACTGTAGAAAAGGCAATCCCTGGCGCAATTAAAATTTGCGACAGTAAAAAATTATTTTTTGAAAAATTTACTATAGAAATGGTAATCCCTGGCGCAGTTACAATTTGCGACAGTAGAAAATTAAATTTTGAAAAATTTACTATAGAAAAGGCAATCCCTGGCGCAATTAAAACTTGCGACAGTAGAAAATTATTTTTTGAAAACTTTACTATAGAAATTGTAATCCATGGCGTAATTAAAATTTGCGACAGTAAAAAATTATTTTTTGAAAAATTTACTATAGAAAAGGCAATCCCTGGCGTATTTAAAATTTGCGACAGTAAAAAATTATTTTTTGAATAATTTACTATAGAAAAGGCAATCCCTGGCGTAATTAAAATTTGCGACAGTAAAAAATTATTTTTTGAAAAATTTACTATAGAAAAGGCAATCCCTGGCGTAAATAAAATTTGCGACAGTAAAAAATTAATTTTTGAAAAATTTATTTTAAAAAGGCAATCCCTGGCGCAATTAAAACTTGCGACAGTAAAAAATTATTTTTTGAAAAATTTACTATAGAAAAGGCAATCCCTGTCGTAATTAAAATTTGCGACAGTAGAAAATTATTTTTTGAAAAATTTACTATAGAAATGGCAATCCCTGGCGCAATTAAAATTTGCGACAGTATAAAATTAAATTTTGATAAATTTACTATAGAAAAGGCAATCCCTGGCGCAATTAAAATTTGCGACAGTAAAAAATTAATATGTGAAAAATTTACTATAGAAAAGGCAATCCCTGGCGCAATTAAAATTTGCGACAGTAGAAAATTATTTTTTGAAAAATTTACTATAGAAAAGGCAATCCCTGGCGCAATTAAAACTTGCGACAGTAAAAAATTAATTTTTGAAAAATTTACTATAGAAATGGTAATCCCTGGCGCAGTTACAATTTGCGACAGTAAAAAATTATTTTTTGAATAATTTACTATAGAAAAGGCAATCCCTGGCGCAATTAAAACTTGCGACAGTAAAAAATTATTTTTTGAAAAATTTACTATAGAAAAGGCAATCCCTGGCGCAATTAAAATTTGCGACAGTATAAAATTATTTTTTGAAAAATTTACTATAGAAAAGGCAATCCCTGGCGTATTTAAAATTTGCGACAGTAAAAAATTATTTTTTGAAAAAATTACTATAGAAAAGGCAATCCCTGGCGCAATTAAATTTTGCGACAGTAAAAAATTAATATGTGAAAAATTTACTATAGAAAAGGCAATCCCTGGCGCAATTAAAATTTGCGACAGAAGAAAATTATTTTTTGAAAAATTTACTATAGAAAAGGCAATCCCTGGCGCAATTAAAATTTGCGGCAGTATAAAATTATTTTTTGAAAAAATTACTATAGAAAAGGCAATCCCTGGCGCAATTAAATTTAGCGACAGTATAAAATTAAATTTTGAAAAATTTACTATAGAAAAGGCAATACCTGGCGTTTTTAAAATTAGCGACAGTAAAAAATTAATTTGTGAAATATTTACTATAGAAATGGTAATCCCTGGCGCAGTTACAATTTGCGACAGAAAAAAATTAATTTGTGAAAAATTCACTATAGAAAAGGCAATCCCTGGCGCAATTAAAATTTGCGTCAGTAAAAAATTAATTTTTGAAAAATTTACTATAGAAATGGTAATCCCTGGCGCAATTAAAATTTGCGACAATAAAAAATTATTTTTTGAATAATTTACTATAGAAAAGGCAATCCCTGGCATAATTAAAATTTGCGACAGTAAAAAATTAATTTTTGAAAAATTTACTATAGAAAAGGCAATCCCTGACGTATTTAAAATTTTCGACAGTAAAAAATTAATTTGTGAAAAATTTACTATAGAAATGGTAATCCCTGGCGCAGTTACAATTTGCGACAGTATAAAATTATTTTTTGAAAAATTTACTATAGAAAAGGCAATCCCTGGCGCAATTAAAATTTGCGACAGTAGAAAATTATTTTTTGAAAAATTTACTATAGAAAAGGCAATCCCTGGCGCAATTAAAATTTGCGACAGTATAAAATTATTTTTTGAAAAATTTACTATAGAAATGGTAATCCCTGGCGCAGTTACAATTTGCGACAGTAAAAAATTAATTTTTGAAAAATTTACTATAGAAAAGGCAATCCCTGGCGCAATTAAAATTTGCGACAGTATAAAATTATTTTTTGAAAAATTTACTATAGAAAAGGCAATCCCTGGCGCAATTAAAACTTGCGACAGTAAAAAATTATTTTTTGAATAATTTACTATAGAAAAGGCAATCCCTGGCGCAATTAAAACTTGCGACAGTAAAAAATTATTTTTTGAAAAATTTACTATAGAAAAGGCAATCCCTGGCGTAATTAAAATTTGCGACAGTAGAAAATTATTTTTTGAAAAATTTACTGTAGAAAAGGCAATCCCTGGCGTAATTAAAATTTGCGACAGTAAAAAATTATTTTTTGAAAAATTTACTATAGAAAAGGCAATCCCTGGCGTATTTAAAATTTGCGACAGTAAAAAATTAATTTTTCAGAAATTTACTATAGAAAAGGCAATCCCTTGCGCAATTAAAATTTGCGACAGTAGAAAATTATTTTTTGAAAAATTTACTATAGAAAAGGCAATCCCTGGCGTATTTAAAATTTGCGACAGTAAAAAATTATTTTTTGAAAAAATTACTATAGAAAAGGCAATCCCTGGCGCAATTAAATTTTGCGACAGTAAAAAATTAATATGTGAAAAATTTACTATAGAAAAGGCAATCCCTGGCGCAATTAAAATTTGCGACAGTAGAAAATTATTTTTTGAAAAATTTACTATAGAAAAGGCAATCCCTGGCGCAATTAAAATTTGCGACAGTAACAAATTATTTTTTGAAAAATTTACTATAGAAAAGGCAATCCCTGGCGTAATTAAAATTTGCGACAGTATAAAATTATTTTTTGAAAAATTTACTATAGAAAAGGCAATCCCTGGCGTAATTAAAATTTGCGACAGTAAAAAATTATTTTTTGAAAAATTTACTATAGAAAAGGCAATCCCTGGCGCAATTAAAACTTGCGACAGTAAAAAATTATTTTTTGAAAAATTTACTATAGAAAAGGCAATCCCTGGCGCAATTAAAATTTGCGACAGTAAAAAATTATTTTTTGAAAAATTTACTATAGAAGAGGCCATCCCTGGCGCAATTAAAATTTGCGACAGTATAAAATTAATATGTGAAAAATTTACTGTAGAAAAGGCAATCCCTGGCGTAATTAAAATTTGCGACAGTATAAAATTATTTTTTGAAAAATTTACTGTAGAAAAGGCAATCCCTGGCGCAATTAAAATTTGCGACAGTAAAAAATTATTTTTTGAAAAATTTACTATAGAAATGGTAATCCCTGGCGCAGTTACAATTTGCGACAGTAGAAAATTAAATTTTGAAAAATTTACTATAGAAAAGGCAATCCCTGGCGCAATTAAAACTTGCGACAGTAGAAAATTATTTTTTGAAAACTTTACTATAGAAATTGTAATCCCTGGCGTAATTAAAATTTGCGACAGTAAAAAATTATTTTTTGAAAAATTTACTATAGAAAAGGCAATCCCTGGCGTATTTAAAATTTGCGACAGTAAAAAATTATTTTTTGAATAATTTACTATAGAAAAGGCAATCCCTGGCGTAATTAAAATTTGCGACAGTAAAAAATTACTTTTTGAAAAATTTACTATAGAAAAGGCAATCCCTGGCGTAAATAAAATTTGCGACAGTAAAAAATTAATTTTTGAAAAATTTATTATAAAAAGGCAATCCCTGGCGCAATTAAAACTTGCGACAGTAAAAAATTATTTTTTGAAAAATTTACTATAGAAAAGGCAATCCCTGGCGTAATTAAAATTTGCGACAGTAGAAAATTATTTTTTGAAAAATTTACTATAGAAAAGGCAATCCCTGGCGCAATTAAAATTTGCGACAGTATAAAATTAAATTTTGATAAATTTACTATAGAAAAGGCAATCCCTGGCGCAATTAAAATTTGCGACAGTAAAAAATTAATATGTGAAAAATTTACTATAGAAAAGGCAATCCCTGGCGCAATTAAAATTTGCGACAGTAGAAAATTATTTTTTGAAAAATTTACTATAGAAAAGGCAATCCCTGGCGCAATTAAAACTTGCGACAGTAAAAAATTAATTTTTGAAAAATTTACTATAGAAATGGTAATCCCTGGCGCAGTTACAATTTGCGACAGTAAAAAATTATTTTTTGAATAATTTACTATAGAAAAGGCAATCCCTGGCGCAATTAAAACTTGCGACAGTAAAAAATTATTTTTTGAAAAATTTACTATAGAAAAGGCAATCCCTGGCGCAATTAAGATTTGCGACAGTATAAAATTATTTTTTGAAAAATTTACTATAGAAAAGGCAATCCCTGGCGTATTTAAAATTTGCGACAGTAAACAATTATTTTTTGAAAAAATTACTATAGAAAAGGCAATCCCTGGCGCAATTAAATTTTGCGACAGTAAAAAATTAATATGTGAAAAATTTACTATAGAAAAGGCAATCCCTGGCGCAATTAAAATTTGCGACAGAAGAAAATTATTTTTTGAAAAATTTACTATAGAAAAGGCAATCCCTGGCGCAATTAAAATTTGCGGCAGTATAAAATTATTTTTTGAAAAAATTACTATAGAAAAGGCAATCCCTGGCGCAATTAAATTTTGCGACAGTATAAAATTAAATTTTGAAAAATTTACTATAGAAAAGGCAATACCTGGCGTTTTTAAAATTAGCGACAGTAAAAAATTAATTTGTGAAATATTTACTATAGAAATGGTAATCCCTGGCGCAGTTACAATTTGCGACAGAAAAAAATTAATTTGTGAAAAATTCACTATAGAAAAGGCAATCCCTGGCGCAATTAAAATTTGCGACAGTAAAAAATTAATTTTTGAAAAATTTACTATAGAAATGGTAATCCCTGGCGCAATTAAAATTTGCGACAATAAAAAATTATTTTTTGAATAATTTACTATAGAAAAGGCAATCCCTGGCATAATTAAAATTTGCGACAGTAAAAAATTAATTTTAGAAAAATTTACTATAGAAAAGGCAATCCCTGACGTATTTAAAATTTTCGACAGTAAAAAATTAATTTGTGAAAAATTTACTATAGAAATGGTAATCCCTGGCGCAGTTACAATTTGCGACAGTATAAAATTATTTTTTGAAAAATTTACTATAGAAAAGGCAATCCCTGGCGCAATTAAAATTTGCGACAGTAGAAAATTATTTTTTGAAAAATTTACTATAGAAAAGGCAATCCCTGGCGCAATTAAAATTTGCGACAGTATAAAATTATTTTTTGAAAAATTTACTATAGAAATGGTAATCCCTGGCGCAGTTACAATTTGCGACAGTAAAAAATTAATTTTTGAAAAATTTACTATAGAAAAGGCAATCCCTGGCGCAATTAAAATTTGCGACAGTATAAAATTATTTTTTGAAAAATTTACTATAGAAAAGGCAATCCCTGGCGCAATTAAAACTTGCGACAGTAAAAAATTATTTTTTGAAAAATTTACTATAGAAAAGGCACTCCCTGGCGTAATTAAAATTTGCGACAGTAAAAAATTAAATTTTGAAAAATTTACTATAGAAAAGGCAATCCCTGGCTTATTTAAAATTTGCGACAGTAAAAAATTAATTTGTGATAAATTTACTATAGAAAAGGCAATCCCTGGCGCAATTAAATTTTGCGACAGTAAAAAATTAATATGTGTAAAATTTACTATAGAAAAGGCAATCCCTGGCGCAATTAAAATTTGCGACAGTATAAAATTATTTTTTGAAAAATTTACTATAGAAATGGTAATCCCTGGCGCAGTTACAATTTGCGACAGAAAAAAATTAATTTGTGAAAAATTCACTATAGAAATGGTAATCCCTGGCGCAGTTACAATTTGCGACAGTATAAAATTATTTTTTGAAAAATTTACTATAGAAAAGGCAATCCCTGGCGCAATTAAAATTTGCGACAGTAGAAAATTATTTTTTGAAAAATTTACTATAGAAAAGGCAATCCCTGGCGCAATTAAAATTTGCGACAGTATAAAATTATTTTTTGAAAAATTTACTATAGAAATGGTAATCCCTGGCGCAGTTACAATTTGCGACAGTAAAAAATTAATTTTTGAAAAATTTACTATAGAAAAGGCAATCCCTGGCGCAATTAAAATTTGCGACAGTATAAAATTATTTTTTGAAAAATTTACTATAGAAAAGGCAATCCCTGGCGCAATTAAAACTTGCGACAGTAAAAAATTATTTTTTGAAAAATTTACTATAGAAAAGGCACTCCCTGGCGTAATTAAAATTTGCGACAGTAAAAAATTAAATTTTGAAAAATTTACTATAGAAAAGGCAATCCCTGGCTTATTTAAAATTTGCGACAGTAAAAAATTAATTTGTGATAAATTTACTATAGAAAAGGCAATCCCTGGCGCAATTAAATTTTGCGACAGTAAAAAATTAATATGTGTAAAATTTACTATAGAAAAGGCAATCCCTGGCGCAATTAAAATTTGCGACAGTATAAAATTATTTTTTGAAAAATTTACTATAGAAATGGTAATCCCTGGCGCAGTTACATTTTGCGACAGAAAAAAATTAATTTGTGAAAAATTCACTATAGAAAAGGCAATCCCTGGCGCAATTAAAATTTGCGACAGTAAAAAATTAATTTTTGAAAAATTTACTATAGAAATGGTAATCCCTGGCGCAATTAAAATTTGCGACAATAAAAAATTATTTTTTGAATAATTTACTATAGAAAAGGCAATCCCTGGCATAATTAAAATTTGCGACAGTAAAAAATTAATTTTAGAAAAATTTACTATAGAAAAGGCAATCCCTGACGTATTTAAAATTTTCGACAGTAAAAAATTAATTTGTGAAAAATTTACTATAGAAATGGTAATCCCTGGCGCAGTTACAATTTGCGACAGTATAAAATTATTTTTTGAAAAATTTACTATAGAAAAGGCAATCCCTGGCGCAATTAAAATTTGCGACAGTAGAAAATTATTTTTTGAAAAATTTACTATAGAAAAGGCAATCCCTGGCGCAATTAAAATTTGCGACAGTATAAAATTATTTTTTGAAAAATTTACTATAGAAATGGTAATCCCTGGCGCAGTTACAATTTGCGACAGTAAAAAATTAATTTTTGAAAAATTTACTATAGAAAAGGCAATCCCTGGCGCAATTAAAATTTGCGACAGTATAAAATTATTTTTTGAAAAATTTACTATAGAAAAGGCAATCCCTGGCGCAATTAAAACTTGCGACAGTAAAAAATTATTTTTTGAAAAATTTACTATAGAAAAGGCACTCCCTGGCGTAATTAAAATTTGCGACAGTAAAAAATTAAATTTTGAAAAATTTACTATAGAAAAGGCAATCCCTGGCTTATTTAAAATTTGCGACAGTAAAAAATTAATTTGTGATAAATTTACTATAGAAAAGGCAATCCCTGGCGCAATTAAATTTTGCGACAGTAAAAAATTAATATGTGTAAAATTTACTATAGAAAAGGCAATCCCTGGCGCAATTAAAATTTGCGACAGTATAAAATTAAATTTTGATAAATTTACTGTAGAAAAGGCAATCCCTGGCGCAATTAAAATTTGCGACAGTAGAAAATTATTTTTTGAAAAATTTACTATAGAAAAGGCAATCCCTGGCGCAAATTAAAATTTGCGACAGTAGAAAACTATTTTGTGAAAAATTTACTATAGAAAAGGCCATCCCTGGCGCAATTAAAATTTGCGACAGTAAACAATTATTTTTTGAAAAATTTACTGTAGAAAAGGCAATCCCTGGCGCAATTAAAATTTGCGACAGTAAAAAATTATTTTTTGAATAATTTACTATAGAAAAGGCCATCCCTGGCGTAATTAAAATTTGCGACAGTAAAAAATTATTTTTTGATTAATTTACTATAGAAAAGGCAATCCCTGGCGCAATTAAAACTTGCGACAGTAAAAAATTATTTTTTGAAAAATTTACTACAGAAAAGGCCATCCCTGGCGCAATTAAAATTTGCGACAGTAGAAAATTATTTTTTGAAAAATTTACTATAGAAAAGGCCATCCCTGGCGCAATTAAAATTTGCGACAGTAAAAAATTGTTTTTTGAAAAATTTACTATAGAAAAGGCAATCCCTTGCCCAATTAAAATTTGCGACAGTAGAAAATTATTTTTTGAAAAATTTACTGTAGAAAAGGCAATCCCTGGCGTAATTAAAATTTGCGACAGTAAAAAATTATTTTTTGAATAATTTACTATAGAAAAGGCAATCCCTGGCGCAATTAAAATTTGCGACAGTAGAAAATTATTTTTTGAAAGATTTACTGTAGAAAAGGCAATCCCTGGCGTAATTAAAATTTGCGACAGTAAAAAATTATTTTTTGAAAAATTCACTATAGAAAAGGCAATCCCTGGCGCAATTAAAACTTGCGACAGTAAAAAATTATTTTTTGAATAATTTACTATAGAAAAGGCAATCCCTGGCGTAATTAAAATTTTCGACAGTAAAAAATTATTTTTTGAATAATTTACTATAGAAAAGGCAATCCCTGGCGTAATTAAAATTTGCGACAGTATAAAATTAAATTTTGATAAATTTACTATAGAAAAGGCAATCACTGGCGCAATTAAAATTTGCGACAGTATAAAATTATTTTTTGAAAAATTTACTATAGAAAAGGCAATCCCTGGCGCAATTAAAATTTGCGACAGTAGAAAATTATATTTTGAAAAATTTACTATAGAAAAGGCCATCCCTGGCGCAATTAAAATTTGCGACAGTAAAAAATTATTTTTTGAATAATTTACTATAGAAAAGGCAATCCCTGGCGCAATTAAAACTTGCGACAGTAAAAAATTATTTTTTGAAAAATTTACTATAGAAAAGGCAATCCCTGGCGTAATTAAAATTTGCGACAGTAGAAAATTATTTTTTGAAAAATTTACTGTAGAAAAGGCAATCCCTGGCGTAATTAAAATTTGCGACAGTAAAAAATTATTTTTTGAAAAATTTACTATACAAAGGGCAATCCCTGGCGTATTCAAAATTTGCGACAGTAAAAAATTAATTTTTGAAAAATTTACTATAGAAAAGGCAATCCCTGGCGCAATTAAAATTTGCGACAGTAGAAAATTATTTTTTGAAAAATTTACTATAGAAAAGGCTATCCCTGGCGCAATTAAAATTTGCGACAGTAAAAAATTAATATGTGAAAAATTTACTGTAGAAGAGGCAATCCCTGACGTAATTAAAATTTGTGACAGTAAAAAATTATTTTTTGAAAAATTTACTATAGAAATGGTAATCCCTGGCGTAATTAAAATTTGCGACAGTAAAAAATTATTTTTTGAATAATTTACTATAGAAAAGGCAATACCTGGCGTAATTAAAATTTGCGACAGTAAAAAATTATTTTTTGAAAAATTTACTATAGAAAAGGCGTATTTAAAATTTGCGACAGTAAAAAATTAATTTGTGAAAAATTTACTATAGAAAAGGCAATCCCTGGCGTAATTAAAATTTGCGACAGTAAAAAATTATTTTTTGAAAAATTTACTATAGAAAAGGCAATTCCTGGCGTAATTAAAATTTGCGAAAGTAGAAAATTAAATTTTGATAAATTTACTATAGAAAAGGCAATCCCTGACGCAATTAAATTTTGCGACAGTAAAAAATTAATATGTGAAAAATTTACTATAGAAAAGGCAATCCCTGGCGTACTTAAAATTTGCGACAGTAAAAAATTAATTTTTGAAAAATTTACTGTAGAAAAGGCAATCCCTGGCGCAATTAAAATTTGCGACAGTAGAAAATTATTTTTTGAAAAATTTACTATAGAAAAGGCAATCCCTGGCGCAATTAAAACTTGCGACAGTAAAAAATTATTTTTTGAAAAATTTACTATAGAAAAGGCAATCCCTGGCGCAATTAAAATTTGCGACAGTATAAAATTATTTTTTGAAAAATTTACTATAGAAAAGGCAATCCCTGGCGCAATTAAAATTTGCGACAGTATAAAATTATTTTTTGAAAAATTTACTATAGAAATGGTAATCCCTGGCGTAGTTACAATTTGCGACAGTAAAAAATTATTTTTTGAATAATTTACTATAGAAAAGGCAATCCCTGGCGCAATTAAAACTTGCGACAGTAAAAAATTATTTTTTGAAAAATTTACTATAGAAAAGGCAATCCCTGGCGTAATTAAAATTTGCGACAGTAAAGAATTATTTTTTGAAAAATTTACTATAGAAAAGGCAATTCCTGGCGTAATTAAAATTTGCGACAGTAAAAAATTAATTTTTGAAAAATTTATTGTAAAAAGGCAATCCATGGCGCAATTAAAACTTGCGACAGTAAAAAATTATTTTTTGAAAAATTTACTATAGAAAAGGCAATCCCTGGCGTAATTAAAATTTGCGACAGTAAAAAATTATTTTTCGAAAAATTTACTATAGAAAAGGCAATCCCTGGCGCAATTAAAACTTGCGACAGTAAAAAATTATTTTTTGAAAAATTTACTATAGAAAAGGCAATCCCTGGCGTAATTAAAATTTGCGACAGTAAAGAATTATTTTTTGAAAAATTTACTATAGAAAAGGCAATTCCTGGCGTAATTAAAATTTGCGACAGTAAAAAATTAATTTTTGAAAAATTTATTGTAAAAAGGCAATCCATGGCGCAATTAAAACTTGCGACAGTAAAAAATTATTTTTTGAAAAATTTACTATAGAAAAGGCAATCCCTGGCGCAATTAAAATTTGCGACAGTAAAAAATTATTTTTTGAATAATTTACTATAGAAAAGGCAATACCTGGCGTAATTAAAATTTGCGACAGTAAAAAATTATTTTTTGAAAAATTTACTATAGAAAAGGCAATCCCTGGCGTATTTAAAATTTGCGACAGTAAAAAATTAATTTGTGAAAAATTTACTATAGAAAAGGCAATCCCTGGCGTAATTAAAATTTGCGACAGTAAAAAATTATTTTGTGAAAAATTTACTATAGAAAAGGCAATCCCTGGCGTAATTAAAATTTGCGACAGTATAAAATTAAATTTTGATAAATTTACTATAGAAAAGGCAATCCCTGACGCAATTAAATTTTGCGACAGTAAAAAATTAATATGTGAAAAAATTACTATAGAAAAGGCAATCCCTGGCGTAATTAAAATTTGCGACAGTAAAAAATTAATTTTTGAAAAATTTACTATAGAAAAGGCAATCCCTGGCGCAGTTACAATTTGCGACAGTAGAAAATTAAATTTTGAAAAATTTACTATAGAAAAGGCAATCCCTGGCGCAATTAAAAGTTGCGACAGTAGAAAATTATTTTTTGAAAAATTTACTATAGAAATGATAATCCCTGGCGTAATTAAAATTTGCGACAGTAAAAATTATTTTTTGAAAAATTTACTATAGAAAGGGCAATCCCTGGCGTAATTAAAATATGCAACAGTAAAAAATTAATTTTTGAAAAATTTATTATAGAAAAGGCAATCCCTGGCGCAATTAAAACTTGCGACAGTAAAAAATTATTTTTCGAAAAATTTACTATAGAAAAGGCAATCAATCCCTGGCGCAATTAAAACTTGCGACAGTAAAAAATTATTTTTTGAAAAATTTACTGTAGAAAAGGCAATCCCTGGCGCAATTAAAATTTGCGACAGTATAATATTATTTTTTGAAAAATTTACTATAGAAAAGGCAATCCCTGGCGCAATTAAAATTTGCGATAGTATAAAATTATTTTTTGAAAAATTTACTATAGAAATAGTAATCCCTGGCGCAGTTACAATTTGCGACAGTAAAAAATTATTTTTTGAATAATTTACTATAGAAAAGGCAATCCCTGGCGCAATTAAAATTTGCGACAGTATAAAATTAAATTTTGATAAATTTATTATAGAAAAGGCAATCTCTGGCGCAATTAAAATTTGCGACAGTAGAAAATTATTTTTTGAAAAATTTACTATAGAAAAGGCAATCCCTGGCGCAATTAAAATTTGCGACAATAAAAAATTTTTTTTTGAAAAATTTACTATAGAAAAGGCAATCCCTGGCGCAATTAAAATTTGCGACAGTATAAAATTATTTTTTGAAAAATTTACTATAGAAAAGGCAATCCCTGGCACAATTAAAATTTGCGACAGTAAAAATTATTTTTTGAATAATTTACTATAGAAATGGTAATCCCTGGCGCAGTTACAATTTGCGACAGTTGAAAATTAAATTTTGAAAAATTTACTATAGAAAAGGCAATCCCTGGCGCAATTAAAACTTGCGACAGTAGAAAATTATTTTTTGAAAAATTTACTATAGAAATTGTAATCCCTGGCGTAATTAAAATTTGCGACAGTAAAAAATTATTTTTTGAAAAATTTACTATAGAAAAGGCAATCCCTGGCGTATTTAAAATTTGCGACAGTAAAAAAATATTTTTTGAATAATTTACTATAGAAAAGGCAATCCCTGGCGCAATTAAAATTTGCGACAGTAAAAAATTAATATGTGAAAAATTTACTATAGAAAAGGCAATCCCTGGCGCAATTAAAATTTGCGACAGTAGAAAATTATTTTTTTAAAAATTTACTATAAAAATGGCAATCCCTGGCGCAATTAAAACTTGCGACAGTAAAAAATTAATTTTTGAAAAATTTACTATAGAAATGGTAATCCCTGGCGCAGTTACAATTTGCGACAGTAAAAAATTATTTTTTGAATAATTTACTATAGAAAAGGCAATCCCAGGCGCAATTAAAACTTGCGACAGTAAAAAATTATTTTTTGAAAAATTTACTATAGAAAAGGCAATCCCTGGCGCAATTAAAATTTGCGACAGTATAAAATTATTTTTTGAAAAATTTACTATAGAAAATGCAATCCCTGGCGTATTTAAAATTTGCGACAGTAAAAAATTATTTTTTGAAAAAATTACTATAGAAAAGGCAATCCCTGGCGCAATTAAATTTTGCGACAGTAAAAAATTAATATGTGAAAAATTTACTATAGAAAAGGCAATCCCTGGCGCAATTAAAATTTGCGACAGTAGAAAATTATTTTTTGAAAACTTTACTATAGAAATTGTAATCCCTGGCGTAATTAAAATTTGCGACAGTAAAAAATTATTTTTTAAAAAATTTACTATAGAAAAGGCAATCCCTGGCGTAATTAAAATTTGCGACAGTAAAAAATTAATTTTTGAAAAATTTATTGTAAAAAGGCAATCCCTGGCGCAATTAAAACTTGCGACAGTAAAAAATTATTTTTTGAAAAATTTACTATAGAAAAGGCAATCCCTGGCGTAATTAAAATTTGCGACATTAGAAAATTATTTTTTGAAAAATTTACTATAGAAAAGGCAATCCCTGGCGCAATTAAAATTTGCGACAGTATAAAATAAAATTTTGATAAATTTTACTATAGAAAAGGCAATCCCTGGCGCAATTAAAATTTGCGACAGTAAAAAATTAATATGTGAAAAATTTACTATAGAAAAGGCAATCCCTGGCGCAATTAAAATTTGCGACAGTAGAAAATTATTTTTTGAAAAATTTACTATAAAAAAGGCAATCCCTGGCGCAATTAAAACTTGCGACAGTAAAAAATTAATTTTTGAAAAATTTACTATAGAAATGGTAATCCCTGGCGCAGTTACAATTTGCGACAGTAAAAAATTATTTTTTGAATAATTTACTATAGAAAAGGCAATCCCAGGCGCAATTAAAACTTGCGACAGTAAAAAATTATTTTTTGAAAAATTTACTATAGAAAAGGCAATCCCTGGCGCAATTAAAATTTGCAACAGTATAAAATTATTTTTTGAAACATTTACTATAGAAAAGGCAATCCCTGGCGTATTTAAAATTTGCGACAGTAAAAAATTAATTTGTGAAAAATTTACTATAGAAAAGGCAATCCCTGGCGTAATTAAAATTTGCGACAGTAAAAAATTATTTTTTGAAACATTTACTATAGAAAAGGCAATCCCTGGCGTAATTAAAATTTGCGACAGTATAAAATTAAATTTTGATAAATTTACTATAGAAAAGGCAATCCCTGACGCAATTAAATTTTGCGACAATAAAAAATAATATGTGAAAAATTTACTATAGAAAAGGCAGTCCCTGGCGTAATTAAAATTTGCGACAGTAAAAAATTAATTTTTGAAAAATTTACTATAGAAATGGTAATCCCTGGCGCAGTTACAATTTGCCACAGTAGAAAATTAAATTTTGAAAAATTTACTATAGAAAAGGCAATCCCTGGCGCAATTAAAACTTGCGACAGTAGAAAATTATTTTTTGAAAAATTTACTATAGAAATGGTAATCCCTGGCGTAATTAAAATTTGCGACAGTAAAAAATTATTTTTTGAAAAATTTACTATAGAAAGGGCAATCCCTGGCGTAGTTAAAATATGCAACAGTAAAAAATTAATTTTTGAAAAATTTATTATAGAAAAGGCAATCCCTGGCGCAATTAAAACTTGCGACAGTAAAAAATTATTTTTCGAAAAATTTACTATAGAAAAGGCAATCAATCCCTGGCACAATTAAAACTTGCGACAGTAAAAAATTATTTTTTGAAAAATTTACTATAGAAAAGGCAATCCCTGGCGCAATTAAAATTTGCGACAATATAAAATTATTTTTTGAAAAATTTACTATAGAAAAGGCAATCCCTGGCGCAATTAAAATTTGCGATAGTATAAAATTATTTTTTGAAAAATTTACTATAGAAATAGTAATCCCTGGCGCAGTTACAATTTGCGACAGTAAAAAATTATTTTTTGAATAATTTACTATAGAAAAGGCAATCCCTGGCGCAATTAAAATTTGCGACAGTATAAAATTAAATTTTGATAAATTTATTATAGAAAAGGCAATCTCTGGCGCAATTAAAATTTGCGACAGTAGAAAATTATTTTTTGAAAAATTTACTATAGAAAAGGCAATCCCTGGCGCAATTAAAATTTGCGACAATAAAAAATTTTTTTTGAAAAATTTACTATAGAAAAGGCAATCCCTGGCGCAATTAAAATTTGCGACAGTATAAAATTATTTTTTGAAAAATTTACTATAGAAAAGGCAATCCCTGGCGCAATTAAAATTTGCGACAGTATAAAATTATTTTTTGAAAAATTTACTATAGAAAAGGCAATCCCTGGCGCAATTAAAACTTGCGACAGTAGAAAATTATTTTTTGAAAAATTTACTATAGAAATGGTAATCCCTGGCGTAATTAAAATTTGCGACAGTAAAAAATTATTTTTTGAAAAATTTACTATAGAAAGGGCAATCCCTGGCGTAATTAAAATATGCAACAGTAAAAAATTAATTTTTGAAAAATTTATTATAGAAAAGGCAATCCCTGGCGCAATTAAAACTTGCGACAGTAAAAAATTATTTTTCGAAAAATTTACTATAGAAAAGGCAATCAATCCCTGGCGCAATTAAAACTTGCGACAGTAAAGAATTATTTTTTGAAAAATTTACTATAGAAAAGGCAATCCCTGGCGCAATTAAAATTTGCGACAGTATAAAATTATTTTTTGAAAAATTTACTATAGAAAAGGCAATCCCTGGCGCAATTAAAATTTGCGATAGTATAAAATTATTTTTTGAAAAATTTACTATAGAAATAGTAATCCCTGGCGCAGTTACAATTTGCGACAGTAAAAAATTATTTTTTGAATAATTTACTATAGAAAAGGCAATCCCTGGCGCAATTAAAATTTGCGACAGTATAAAATTAAATTTTGATAAATTTATTATAGAAAAGGCAATCTCTGGCGCAATTAAAATTTGCGACAGCAGAAAATTATTTTTTGAAAAATTTACTATAGAAAAGGCAATCCCTGGCGCAATTAAAATTTGCGACAATAAAAAAAATTTTTTTGAAAAATTTACTGTAGAAAGGCAATCCCTGGTGCAATTAAAATTTGCCACAGTATAAAATTATTTTTTGAAAAATTTACTATAGAAAAGGCAATCCCTGGCGCAATTAAAATTTGCGACAGTAAAAAATTATTTTTTGAATAATTTACTATAGAAATGGTAATCCCTGGCGCAGTTACAATTTGCGACAGTTGAAAATTAAATTTTGAAAAATTTACTATAGAAAAGGCAATCCCTGGCGCAATTAAAACTTGCGACAGTAGAAAATTATTTTTTGAAAAATTTACTATAGAAATTGTAATCCCTGGCGTAATTAAAATTTGCGACAGTAAAAAATTATTTTTTGAAAAATTTACTATAGAAAAGGCAATCCCTGGCGTATTTAAAATTTGCGACAGTAAAAAATTATTTTTTGAATAATTTACTATAGAAAAGGCAATCCCTGGCGCAATTAAAATTTGCGACAGTAAAAAATTATTTTTTGAATAATTTACTATAGAAATGGTAATCCCTGGCGCAGTTACAATTTGCGACAGTAAAAAATTATTTTTTGAATAATTTACTATAGAAAAGGCAATCCCAGGCGCAATTAAAACTTGCGACAGTAAAAAATTATTTTTTGAAAAATTTATTATAGAAAAGGCAATCTCTGGCGCAATTAAAATTTGCGACAGTATAAAATTATTTTTTGAAAAATTTACTATAGAAAAGGCAATCCCTGGCGTATTTAAAATTTGCGACAGTAAAAAATTATTTTTTGAAAAATTTACTATAGAAAAGGCACTGGCGCAATTAAAACTTGCGACAGTAAAAAATTATTTTTTGAAAAATTTACTATAGAAAAGACAATCCCTGGCGCAATTAAAATTTGCGACAGTAGAAAATTATTTTTTGAAAAAATTACTATAGAAAAGGCAATCCCTGGCGCAATTAAAATTTGCGACAGTAGAAAATTATTTTTTGAAAACTTTACTATAGAAATTGTAATCCCTGGCGTAATTAAAATTTGCGACAGTAAAAAATTATTTTTTGAAAAATTTACTATAGAAAAGGCAATCCCTGGCGTAATTAAAATTTGCGACAGTAAAAAATTAATTTTTGAAAAATTTATTGTAAAAAGGCAATCCCTGGCGCAATTAAAACTTGCGACAGTAAAAAATTATTTTTCGAAAAATTTACTATAGAAAAGGCAATCCCTGGCGTAATTAAAATTTGCGACATTAGAAAATTATTTTTTGAAAAATTTACTATAGAAAAGGCAATCCCTGGCGCAATTAAAATTTGCGGCAGTATAAAATAAAATTTTGATAAATTTACTATAGAAAAGGCAATCCCTGGCGCAATTAAAATTTGCGACAGTAAAAAATTAATATGTGAAAAATTTACTATAGAAAAGGCAATCCCTGGCGCAATTAAAATTTGCGACAGTAGAAAATTATTTTTTGAAAAATTTACTATAAAAAAGGCAATCCCTGGCGCAATTAAAACTTGCGACAGTAAAAAATTAATTTTTGAAAAATTTACTATAGAAATGGTAATCCCTGGCGCAGTTACAATTTGCGACAGTAAAAAATTATTTTTTGAATAATTTACTATAGAAAAGGCAATCCCAGGCGCAATTAAAACTTGCGACAGTAAAAAATAATTTTTTGAAAAATTTACTATAGAAAAGGCAATCCCTGGCGCAATTAAAATTTGCGACAGTATAAAATTATTTTTTGAAAAATTTACTATAGAAAAGGCAATCCCTGGCGTATTTAAAATTTGCGACAGTAAAAAATTATTTTTTGAAAAAATTACTATAGAAAAGGCAATCCCTGGCGCAATTAAATTTTGCGACAGTAAAAAATTAATATGTGAAAAATTTACTATAGAAAAGGCAATCCCTGGCGCAATTAAAATTTGCGACAGTAGAAAATTATTTTTTGAAAACTTTACTATAGAAATTGTAATCCCTGGCGTAATTAAAATTTGCGACAGTAAAAAATTATTTTTTGAAAAATTTACTATAGAAAAGGCAATCCCTGGCGTATTTAAAATTTGCGACAGTAAAAAATTATTTTTTGAATAATTTACTATAGAAAAGGCAATCCCTGGCGTAATTAAAATTTGCGACAGTAAAAAATTATTTTTTGAAAAATTTACTATAGAAAAGGCAATCCCTGGCGTATTTAAAATTTGCGACAGTAAAAAATTATTTTTTGAAAAATTTACTATAGAAAAGACAATCCCTGGCGCAATTAAAACTTGCGACAGTAAAAAATTAATTTTTGAAAAATTTACTATAGAAATGGTAATCCCTGGCGCAGTTACAATTTGCGACAGTAAAAAATTATTTTTTGAATAATTTACTATAGAAAAGGCAATCCCTGGCGCAATTAAAACTTGCGACAGTAAAAAATTATTTTTTGAAAAATTTACTATAGAAAAGGCAATCCCTGGCGCAATTAAAATTTGCGACAGTATAAAAATTATTTTTTGAAAAATTTACTATAGAAAAGGCAATCCCTGGCGCAATTAAATTTTGCGACAGTATAAAATTAAATTTTGAAAAATTTACTATAGAAAAGGCAATCCCTGGCGTTTTTAAAATTAGCGAGAGTAAAAAATTAATTTGTGAAATATTTACTATAGAAATGGTAATCCCTGGCGCAGTTACAATTTGCGACAGAAAAAAATTAATTTGTGAAAAATTCACTATTGAAATGGTAATCCCTGGCGCAGTTACAATTTGCGACAGTATAAAATTATTTTTTGAAAAATTTACTATAGAAAAGGCAATCCCTGGCGCAATTAAAATTTGCGACAGTAGAAAATTATTTTATGAAAAATTTACTATAGAAAAGGCAATCCCTGGCGCAATTAAAACTTGCGACAATAAAAAATTATTTTTTGAAAAATTTACTATAGAAAAGGCAATCCCTGGCGCAATTAAAATTTGCGACAGTATAAAATTATTTTTTGAAAAATTTACTATAGAAATGGTAATCCCTGGCGCGGTTACAATTTGCGACAGTAAAAAATTCATTTTTGAAAAATTTACTATAGAAAAGGCAATCCCTGGCACAATTAAAATTTGCGACAGTATAAAATTATTTTTTGAAAAATTTACTATAGAAAAGGCAATCCCTGGGGCAATTAAAACTTGCGACAGTATAAAATTATTTTTTGAAAAATTTACTATAGAAAAGGCAATCCCTGGCGCAATTAAAACTTGCGACAGTAAAAAATTATTTTTTGAAAAATTTACTATAGAAAAGGCAATCCCTGGCGTAATTAAAATTTGCGACAGTAAAAACATAAATTTTGAAAAATTTACTATAGAAAAGGCAATCCCTGGCGTATTTAAAATTTGCGACAGTAAAAAATTAATTTGTGAAAAATTTACTATAGAAAAGGCAATCCCTGGCGCAATTAAATTTTGCGACAGTAAAAAATTTATATGTGTAAAATTTACTATAGAAAAGGCAATCCCTGGCGCAATTAAAATTTGCTTCAGTAGAAAATTATTTTTTGAAAAATTTACTATAGAAAAGGCAATCCCTGGCGCAATTAAAACTTGCGACAGTAAAAAATTATTTTTTGAAAAATTTACTATAGAAAAGGCAATCCCTGGCGCAAATAAAATTTGCGACAGTATAAAATTATTTTTTGAAAAATTTACTATAGAAAAGGCAATCCCTGGCGCAATTAAAATTTGCGACAGTATAAAATTAAATTTTGATAAGTTTACTATAGAAAAGGCAATCCCTGGCGCAATTAAAATTTGCGACAGTATAAAATTATTTTTTGAAAAATTTACTATAGAAAAGACAATCCCTGGCGCAATTAAAATTTGCGACAGTAGAAAATTATTTTTTGAAAAATTTACTATAGAAAAGGCCATCCCTGGCGCAATTAAAATTTGCGACAGTAAAAAATTATTTTTTGAAAAATTTACTGTAGAAAAGGCAATCCCTGGCGCAATTAAAATTTGCGACAGTAAAAAATTATTTTTTGAATAATTTACTATAGAAAAGGCAATCCCTGGCGTAATTAAAATTTGCGACAGTAAAAAATTATTTTTTGAATAATTTACTATAGAAAAGGCAATCCCTGGCGCAATTAAAACTTGCGACAGTAAAAAATTTTTTTTTGAAAAATTTACTATAGAAAAGGCAATCCCTGGCGCAATTAAAATTTGCGACAGTAGAAAATTATTTTTTGAAAAATTTACTATAGAAAAGGCCATCCCTGGCGCAATTAAAATTTGCGACAGTAAAAAATTATTTTTTGAAAAATTTACTATAGAAAAGGCAATCCCTGGCGCAATTAAAATTTGCGACAGTAGAAAATTATTTTTTGAAAAATTTACTGTAGTAAAGGCAATCCCTGGCGTAATTAAAATTTGCGACAGTAAAAAATTATTTTTTGAATAATTTACTATAGAAAAGGCAATCCCTGGCGCAATTAAAATTTGCGACAGTAGAAAATTATTTTTTGAAAGATTTACTGTAGAAAAAGCAATCCCTGGCGTAATTAAAATTTGCGACAGTAAAAAATTATTTTTTGAAAAATTTACTATAGAAAAGGCGATCCCTGGCGCAATTAAAACATGCGACAGTAAAAAATTATTTTTTGAATAATTTACTATAGAAAAGGCAATCCCTGGCGTAATTAAAATTTGCGACAGTAAAAAATTATTTTTTGAAAAATTTACTATAGAAAAGGCAATGCCTGGCGCAATTAAAATTTGCGACAGTAGAAAATTATTTTATGAAAAATTTACTATAGAAAAGGCAATCCCTGGCGCAATTAAAACTTGCGACAATAAAAAATTATTTTTTGAAAAATTTACTATAGAAAAGGCAATCCCTGGCGCAATTAAAATTTGCGACAGTATAAAATTATTTTTTGAAAAATTTACTATACAAATGGTAATCCCTGGCGCAGTTACAATTTGCGACAGTAAAAAATTAATTTTTGAAAAATTTACTATAGAAAAGGCAATCCCTGGCACAATTAAAATTTGCGACAGTATAAAATTATTTTTTGAAAAATTTACTATAGAAAAGGCAATCCCTGGCGCAATTAAAACTTGCGACAGTAAAAAATTATTTTTTGAAAAATTTACTATAGAAAAGGCACTCCTTGGCGTAATTAAAATTTGCGACAGTAAAAACATAAATTTTGAAAAATTTACTATAGAAAAGGCAATCCCTGGCGTATTTAAAATTTGCGACAGTAAAAAATTAATTTGTGAAAAATTTATTATAGAAAAGGCAATCCCTGGCGCAATTAAATTTTGCGACAGTAAAAAATTAATATGTGTAAAATTTACTATAGAAAAGGCAATCCCTGGCGCAATTAAAATTTGCTTCAGTAGAAAATTATTTTTTGAAAAATTTACTATAGAAAAGGCAATCCCTGGCGCAATTAAAATTTGCGACAGTAAAAAATTATTTTTTGAAAAATTTACTATAGAAAAGGCAATCCCTGGCGCAATTAAAATTTGCGACAGTATAAAATTATTTTTTGAAAAATTTACTATAGAAAAGGCAATCCCTGGCGCAATTAAAATTTGCGACAGTATAAAATTAAATTTTGATAAGTTTACTATAGAAAAGGCAATCCCTGGCGCAATTAAAACTTGCGACAGTATAAAATTATTTTTTGAAAAATTTACTATAGAAAAGGCAATCCCTGGCGCAATTAAAATTTGCGACAGTAGAAAATTATTTTTTGAAAAATTTACTATAAAAAGGCCATCCCTGGCGCAATTAAAATTTGCGACAGTAAAAAATTATTTTTTGAAAAATTTACTGTAGAAAAGGCAATCCCTGGCGCAATTAAAATTTGCGACAGTAAAAAATTATTTTTTGAATAATTTACTATAGAAAAGGCAATCCCTGGCGTAATTAAAATTTGCGACAGTAAAAAATTATTTTTTGAATAATTTACTATAGAAAAGGCAATCCCTGGCGCAATTAAAACTTGCGACAGTAAAAAATTATTTTTTGAAAAATTTACTATAGAAAAGGCAATCCCTGGCGCAATTAAAATTTGCGACAGTAGAAAATTATTTTTTGAAAAATTTACTATAGAAAAGGCCATCCCTGGCGCAATTAAAATTTGCGACAGTAAAAAATTATTTTGTGAAAAATTTACTATAGAAAAGGCAATCCCTGGCGCAATTAAAATTTGCGACAGTAGAAAATTATTTTTTGAAAAATTTACTGTAGAAAAGGCAATCCCTGGCGTAATTAAAATTTGCGACAGTAAAAAATTATTTTTTGAAAAATTTACTATAGAAAAGGCAATCCCTGGCGCAATTAAAACATGCGACAGTAAAAAATTATTTTTTGAATAATTTACTATAGAAAAGGCAATCCCTGGCGTAATTAAAATTTGCGACAGTAAAAAATTATTTTTTGAAAAATTTACTATAGCAAAGGCAATCCCTGGCGCAATTAAAACTTGCGACAGTAAAAAATTATTTTTTGAAAAATTTACTATAGAAAAGGCAATCCCTGGCGTAATTAAAATTTGCGACAGTAGAAAATTATTTTTTGAAAAATTTACTGTAGAAAAGGCAATCCCTGGCGTAATTAAAATTTGCGACAGTAAAAAATTATTTTTTGAAAAATTTACTATATAAAAGGCAATCCCTGGCGTATTTAAAATTTGCGACAGTAAAAAAATAATTTTTGAAAAATTTACTATAGAAAAGGCAATCCCTGGCGCAATTAAAATTTGCGACAGTAGAAAATTATTTTTTGAAAAATTTACTATAGAAATGGCCATCCCTGGCGCAATTAAAATTTGCGACAGTAAAAAATTAATATGTGAAAACTTTACTGTAGAAGAGGCAATCCCTGGCGCAATTAAAATTTGCGACAGTAAAAAATTATTTTTTGAAAAATTTACTATAGAAAAGGCAATCCCTGGCGTAATTAAAATTTGCGACAGTATAAAATTATTTTTTGAAAAATTTACTATAGAAAAGGCAATCGCTGGCGTAATTAAAATTTGCGACAGTAAAAAATTATTTTTTGAAAAATTTACTATAGAAAATGCAATCCCTGGCGCAATTAAAACTTGCGACAGTAAAAAATTAT
This sequence comes from Dioctria linearis, assembly GCA_963930735.1. Taxonomy (NCBI): domain Eukaryota; kingdom Metazoa; phylum Arthropoda; class Insecta; order Diptera; family Asilidae; genus Dioctria; species Dioctria linearis. The sequence continues at coordinate 44,935 of CAWVNZ010001092.1, forward strand.
TTTTTGAAAAATTTACTATAGAAAAGGCAATCCCTGGCGCAATTAAAATTTGCGACAGTAAAAAATTATTTTTTGAAAAATTTACTATAGAAAAGCAATTCCTGGCGTAATTAAAATTTGCGACAGTAAAAAATTATTTTTTGAATAATTTACTATAGAAAAGGCAATCCCTGGCGCAATTAAAATTTGCGACAGTAGAAAATTATTTTTTGAATAATTTACTATAGAAAGGCAATCCCTGGCGTAGTTAAAATTTCCGACAGTAAAAAATTATTTTTTGAATAATTTACTATGGAAAAGGCAATCCCTGTCGCAATTAAAACTTGCGACAGTAAAGAATTATTTTTTGAAAAATTTACTATAGAAAAGGCAATCCCTGGCGCAATTAAAATTTGCGACAGTAAAAAATTAATTTTAGAATAATTTACTATAGAAGAGGCAATAACTGGCGTAATTAAAATTTGCGACAGTAGAAAATTAAATTTTGATAAATTTACTATAGAAAAGGCAATCCCTGACGCAATTAAATTTTGCGACAGTAAAAAATTAATATGTGAAAAATTTACTATAGAAAAGGCAATCCCTGGCGTAATTAAAATTTGCGACAGTAAAAAATTAATTTTTGAAAAATTTACTATAGAAAAGGCAATCCCTGGCGCAATTAAAATTTGCGACAGTAGAAAATAATTTTTTGAAAAATTTACTATAGAAAAGGCAATTCCTGGCGCAATTAAAACTTGCGACAGTAAAAAATTATTTTTTGAAAAATTTACTATAGAAAAGGCAATCCCTGGCGCAATTAAAATTTGCGACAGTATAAAATTATTTTTTGAAAAATTTACTATAGAAAAGGCAATCCCTGGCGCAATTAAAATTTGCGACAGTATAAAATTATTTTTTGAAAAATTTACTATAGAAATGGTAATCCCTGGCGTAGTTACAATTTGCGACAGTAAAAAATTATTTTTTGAATAATTTACTATAGAAAAGGCAATCCCTGGCGCAATTAAAATTTGCGACAGTATAAAATTAAATTTTGATAAATTTACTATAGAAAAGGCAATCCCTGGCGCAATTAAAATTTGCGACAGTAGAAAATTATTTTTTGAAAAATTTACTATAGAAAAGGCAATCGCTGGCGCAATTAAAATTTGCGACAGTAAAAAATTATTTTTTGAAAAATTTACTATAGAAAAGGCAATCCCTGGCGTGTTTAAAATTTGCGACAGTAAAAAATTAATTTGTGAAAATTTTACTATAGAAAAGGCAATCCCTGGCGCAATTAAAACTTGCGACAGTAAAAAATTATTTTTTGAAAAATTTACTATAGAAATGGTAATCCCTGGCGCAGTTACAATTTGCGACAGTAGAAAATTAAATTTTGAAAAATTTACTATAGAAAAGGCAATCCCTGGCGCAATTAAAACTTGCGACAGTAGAAAATTATTTTTTGAAAAATTTACTATAGAAATGGTAATCCCTGGCGTAATTAAAATTTGCGACAGTAAAAAATTATTTTTTGAAAAATTTACTATAGAAAAGGCAATCCCTGGCGTAATTAAAATATGCAACAGTAAAAAATTAATTTTTGAAAAATTTATTATAGAAAAGGCAATCCCTGGCGCAATTAAAACTTGCGACAGTAAAAAATTATTTTTCGAAAAATTTACTATAGAAAAGGCAATCCCTGGCGCAATTAAAACTTGCGACAGTAAAAAATTATTTTTTGAAAAATTTACTATAGAAAAGGCAATCCCTGGCGCAATTAAAATTTGCGACAGTATAAAATTATTTTTTGAAAAATTTACTATAGAAATGGCAATCCCTGGCGCAATTAAAATTTGCGACAGTATAACATTATTTTTTGAAAAATTTACTATAGAAATAGTAATCCCTGGCGCAGGTACAATTTGCGACAGTAAAAAATTATTTTTTGAATAATTTACTATAGAAAAGGCAATCCCTGGCGCAATTAAAATTTGCGACAGTGTAAAATTAAATTTTGATAAATTTATTATAGAAAAGGCAATCTCTGGCGCAATTAAAATTTGCGACAGTAGAAAATTATTTTTTGAAAAATTAACTATAGAAATTGTAATCCCTGGCGTAATTAAAATTTGCGACAGTATAAAATTATTTTTTGAAAAATTTACTATAGAAAAGGCAATCCCTGGCGCAGTTAAAATTTGCGACAGTAAAAAATTATTTTTTGAAAAATTAACTATAGAAAAGCAATCCCTGGCGTAATTAAAATTTGCGACAGTAAAAAATTATTTTTTGAATAATTTACTATAGAAAAGGCAATCCCTGGCGCAATTAAAATTTGCGACAGTAGAAAATTATTTTTTGAATAATTTACTATAGAAAGGCAATCCCTGGCGTAGTTAAAATTTCCGACAGTAAAAAATTATTTTTTGAATAATTTACTATGGAAAAGGCACTCCCTGTCGCAATTAAAACTTGCGACAGTAAAGAATTATTTTTTGAAAAATTTACTATAGAAAAGGCAATCCCTGGCGCAATTAAAATTTGCGACAGTAAAAAATTATTTTTTGAATAATTTACTATAGAAGAGGCAATACCTGGCGTAATTAAAATTTGCGACAGTAGAAAATTAAATTTTGATAAATTTACTATAGAAAAGGCAATCCCTGACGCAATTAAATTTTGCGACAGTAAAAAATTAATATGTGAAAAATTTACTATAGAAAAGGCAATCCCTGGCGTAATTAAAATTTGCGACAGTAAAAAATTAATTTTTGAAAAATTTACTATAGAAAAGGCAATCCCTGGCGCAATTAAAATTTGCGACAGTAGAAAATAATTTTTTGAAAAATTTACTATAGAAAAGGCAATCCCTGGCGCAATTAAAACTTGCGACAGTAAAAAATTATTTTTTGAAAAATTTACTATAGAAAAGGCAATCCCTGGCGCAATTAAAATTTGCGACAGTATAAAATTATTTTTTGAAAAATTTACTATAGAAAAGGCAATCCCTGGCGCAGTTAAAATTTGCGACAGTAAAAAATTATTTTTTGAAAAATTAACTATAGAAAAGCAATCCCTGGCGTAATTAAAATTTGCGACAGTAAAAAATTATTTTTTGAATAATTTACTATAGAAAAGGCAATCCCTGGCGCAATTAAAATTTGCGACAGTAGAAAATTATTTTTTGAATAATTTACTATAGAAAGGCAATCCCTGGCGTAGTTAAAATTTCCGACAGTAAAAAATTATTTTTTGAATAATTTACTATGGAAAAGGCACTCCCTGTCGCAATTAAAACTTGCGACAGTAAAGAATTATTTTTTGAAAAATTTACTATAGAAAAGGCAATCCCTGGCGCAATTAAAATTTGCGACAGTAAAAAATTATTTTTTGAATAATTTACTATAGAAGAGGCAATACCTGGCGTAATTAAAATTTGCGACAGTAGAAAATTAAATTTTGATAAATTTACTATAGAAAAGGCAATCCCTGACGCAATTAAATTTTGCGACAGTAAAAAATTAATATGTGAAAAATTTACTATAGAAAAGGCAATCCCTGGCGTAATTAAAATTTGCGACAGTAAAAAATTAATTTTTGAAAAATTTACTATAGAAAAGGCAATCCCTGGCGCAATTAAAATTTGCGACAGTAGAAAATAATTTTTTGAAAAATTTACTATAGAAAAGGCAATCCCTGGCGCAATTAAAACTTGCGACAGTAAAAAATTATTTTTTGAAAAATTTACTATAGAAAAGGCAATCCCTGGCGCAATTAAAATTTGCGACAGTATAAAATTATTTTTTGAAAAATTTACTATAGAAAAGGCAATCCTTGGCGCAATTAAAATTTGCGACAGTATAAAATTATTTTTTGAAAAATTTACTATAGAAATGGTAATCCCTGGCGTAGTTACAATTTGCGACAGTAAAAAATTATTTTTTGAATAATTTACTATAGAAAAGGCAATCCCTGGCGCAATTAAAATTTGCGACAGTATAAAATTAAATTTTGATAAATTTACTATAGAAAAGGCAATCCCTGGCGCAATTAAAATTTGCGACAGTAGAAAATTATTTTTTGAAAAATTTACTATAGAAATGGCAATCGCTGGCGCAATTAAAATTTGCGACAGTAAAAAATTATTTTTTGAAAAATTTACTATAGAAAAGGCAATCCCTGGCGTATTTAAAATTTGCGACAGTAAAAAATTAATTTGTGAAAAATTTACTATAGAAAAGACAATCCCTGGCGCAATTAAAACTTGCGACAGTAAAAAATTATTTTTTGAAAAATTTACTATAGAAATGGTAATCCCTGGCGCAGTTACAATTTGCGACAGTAGATAATTAAATTTTGAAAAATTTACTATAAAAAGGCAATCCCTGGCGCAATTAAAACTTGCGACAGTAGAAAATTATTTTTTGAAAAATTTACTATAGAAATGGTAATCCCTGGCGTAATTAAAATTTGCGACAGTAAAAAATTATTTTTTGAAAAATTTACTATAGAAAAGGCAATCCCTGGCGTAATTAAAATATGCAACAGTAAAAAATTAATTTTTGAAAAATTTATTATAGAAAAGGCAATCCCTGGCGCAATTAAAACTTGCGACAGTAAAAAATTATTTTTCGAAAAATTTACTATAGAAAAGGCAATCCCTGGCGCAATTAAAACTTGCGACAGTAAAAAATTATTTTTTGAAAAATTTACTATAGAAAAGGCAATCCCTGGCGCAATTAAAATTTGCGACAGTATAAAATTATTTTTTGAAAAATTTACTATAGAAATGGCAATCCCTGGCGCAATTAAAATTTGCGACAGTATAACATTATTTTTTGAAAAATTTACTATAGAAATAGTAATCCCTGGCGCAGGTACAATTTGCGACAGTAAAAAATTATTTTTTGAATAATTTACTATAGAAAAGGCAATCCCTGGCGCAATTAAAATTTGCGACTGTGTAAAATTAAATTTTGATAAATTTATTATAGAAAAGGCAATCTCTGGCGCAATTAAAATTTGCGACAGTAGAAAATTATTTTTTGAAAAATTAACTATAGAAAAGGCAATCCCTGGCGCAATTAAAATTTGCGACAATAAAAAACTTTTTTTTGAAAAATTTACTATAGAAAAGGCAATCCCTGGCGCAATTAAAATTTGCGACAGTATAAAATTATTTTTTGAAAAATTTACTATAGAAAAGGCAATCCCTGGCGCAATTAAAATTTGCGACAGTAAAAAATTATTTTTTGAAAAATTTACTATAGAAATGGTAATCCCTGGCGCAGTTACAATTTGCGACAGTAGAAAATTAAATTTTGAAAAATTTACTATAGAAAAGGCAATCCCTGGCGCAATTAAAACTTGCGACAGTAGAAAATTATTTTTTGAAAAATTTACTATAGAAATTGTAATCCCTGGCGTAATTAAAATTTGCGACAGTAAAAAATTATTTTTTGAAAGATTTACTATAGAAAAGGCAATCCCTGGCGTATTTAAAATTTGCGACAGTAAAAAATTATTTTTTGAATAATTTACTATAGAAAAGGCAATCCCTGGCGTAATTAAAATTTGCGACAGTAAAAAATTATTTTTTGAAAAATTTACTATAGAAAAGTCAATCCCTGGCGTAATTAAAATTTGCGACAGTAAAAAATTAATTTTTGAAAAATTTATTGTAAAAAGGCAATCCCTGGCGCAATTAAAACTTGCGACAGTATAAAATTATTTTTTGAAAAATTTACTATAGAAAAGGCAATCCCTGGCGCAATTAAAATTTGCGACAGTATAAAATTATTTTTTGAAAAATTTACTATAGAAATGGTAATCCCTGGCGCAGTTACAATTTGCGACAGTAGAAAATTAAATTTTGAAAAATTTACTATAGAAAAGGCAATCCCTGGCGCAATTAAAACTTGCGACAGTAGAAAATTATTTTTTGAAAGATTTACTATAGAAATGGTAATCCCTGGCGTAATTAAAATTTGCGACAGTAAAAAATTATTTTTTGAAAAATTTACTATAGAAAAGGCAATACCTGGCGTATTTAAAATTTGCGACAGTAAAAAATAATTTTTTGAATAATTTACTATAGAAAAGGAAATCCCTGGCGTAATTAAAATTTGCGACAGTAAAAAATTATTTTTTGAAAAATTTACTATAGAAAAGGCAATCCCTGGCGTAATTAAAATATGCAACAGTAAAAAATTAATTTTTGAAAAATTTATTATAGAAAAGGCAATCCCTGGCGCAATTAAAACTTGCGACAGTAAAAAATTATTTTTCGAAAAATTTACTATAGAAAAGGCAATCCCTGGCGCAATTAAAACTTGCGACAGTAAAAAATTATTTTTTGAAAAATTTACTATAGAAAAGGCAATCCCTGGCGCAATTAAAATTTGCGACAGTATAAAATTATTTTTTGAAAAATTTACTATAGAAAAGGCAATCCCTGGCGGAATTAAAATTTACGATAGTATAAAATTATTTTTTGAAAAATTTACTATAGAAATGGTAATCCCTGGCGCAGTTACAATTTGCGACAGTAAAAAATTATTTTTTGAATAATTTACTATAGAAAAGGCAATCCCTGGCGCAATTAAAATTTGCGACAGTATAAAATTAAATTTTGATAAATTTATTATAGAAAAGGCAATCTCTGGCGCAATTAAAATTTGCGACAGTAGAAAATTATTTTTTGAAAAATTTACTATAGAAAAGGCAATCCCTGGCGCAATTAAAATTTGCGACAATAAAAAAATTTTTTTTGAAAAATTTACTATAGAAAAGGCAATCCCTGGCGCAATTAAAATTTGCGACAGTATAAAATAATTTTTTGAAAAATTTACTATAGAAAAGGCAATCCCTGGCGGAATTAAAATTTGCGACAGTAAAAAATTATTTTTTGAAAAATTTACTATAGAAATGGTAATCCCTGGCGCAGTTACAATTTGCGACAGTAGAAAATTAAATTTTGAATAATTTACTATAGAAAAGGCAATCCCTGGCGCAATTAAAACTTCCGACAGTAGAAAATTATTTTTTGAAAAGTTTACTATAGAAATTGTAATCCCGGGCGTAATTAAAATTTGCGACAGTAAAAAATTATTTTTTGAAAAATTTACTATAGAAAAGGCAGTCCCTGGCGTATTTAAAATTTGCGACAGTAAAAAATTATTTTTTGAATAATTTACTATAGAAAAGGCAATCCCTGGCGTAATTAAAATTTGCGACAGTAAAAAATTATTTTTTGAAAAATTTACTATAGAAAAGGCAATCCCTGGCGTAATTAAAATTTGCGACAGTAAAAAATTAATTTTTGAAAAATTTATTATAAAAAGGCAATCCCTGGCGCAATTAAAACTTGCGACAGTAGAAAATTATTTTTTGAAAAATTTACTATAGAAAAGGCAATCCCTGGCGCAATTAAAATTTGCGACAGTATAAAATTAAATTTTGATAAATTTACTATAGAAAAGGCAATCCCTGGCGCAATTAAAATTTGCGACAGTAAAAAATTAATATGTGAAAAATTTACTATAGAAAAGGCAATCCCTGGCGCAATTAAAATTTGCGACAGTAGAAAATTATTTTTTGAAAAATTTACTATAGAAAATGCAATCCCTGGCGCAATTAAAACTTGCGACAGTAAAAAATTAATTTTTGATAAATTTACTATAGAAATGGTAATCCCTGGCGCAGTTACAATTTGCGACAGTAAAAAATTATTTTTTGAATAATTTACTATAGAAAAGGCAATCCCTGGCGCAATTAAAACTTGCGACAGTAAAAAATTATTTTTTGAAAAATTTACTATAGAAAAGGCAATCCCTGGCGCAATTAAAATTTGCGACAGTATAAAATTATTTTTTGAAAAATTTACTATAGAAAAGGCAATCCCTGGCGTAGTTAAAATTTGCGACAGTAAAAAATTATTTTTTGAAAAAATTACTATAGAAAAGGCAATCCCTGGCGCAATTAAATTTTGCGACAGTAAAAAATTAATATGTGAAAAATTTACTATAGAAAAGGCAATCGCTGGCGCAATTAAAATTTGCGACAGTAGAAAATTATTTTTTGAAAAATTTACTATAGAAAAGGCAATCCCTGGCGCAATTAAAATTTGCGACAGTAAAAAATTATTTTTTGAAAAATTTACTATAGAAAAGGCAATCCCTGGCGTAATTAAAATTTGCGACAGTATAAAATTATTTTTTGAAAAATTTACTATAGAAAAGGCAATCCCTGGCGTAGTTAAAATTTGCGACAGTAAAAAATTATTTTTTGAAAAATTTACTATAGAAAAGGCAATCCCTGGCGTAATTAAAATTTGCGACAGGATAAAATTATTTTTTGAAAAATTTACTATAGAAAAGGCAATCACTGGCGCAATTAAAATTTGCGACAGTATAAAATTAAATTTTGATAAATTTACTATAGAAAAGGCACTCCCTGGCGCAATTAAAATTTGCGACAGTAGAAAATTATTTTTTGAAAAATTTACTATAGAAAAGGCAATCCCTGGCGCAATTAAAATTTGCGACAGTAGAAAATTATTTTTTGAAAAATTTACTATAGAAAAGGCCATCCCTGGCGGAATTAAAATTTGCGACAGTAAAAAATTAATATGTGAAAAAATTACTGTAGAAGAGGCAATCCCTGGCGTAATTAAAATTTGCGACAGTATAAAATTATTTTTTGAAAAATTTACTATAGAAAAGGCATTCCTTGGCGCAATTAAAATTTGCGATAGTATAAAATTAAATTTTGATAAATTTACTATAGAAAAGGCAATCCCTGGCGCAATTAAAATTTGCGACAGTAGAAAATTATTTTTTGAAAAATTTACTATAGAAAAGGCAATCTCTGGCGCAATTAAAATTTGCGACAGTATAAAATTAAACTTTGATAAATTTACTATAGAAAAGGCAATCCCTGGCGCAATTAAAATTTGCGACAGTAAAAAATTAATATGTGAAAAAATTTACTATAGAAAAGGCAATCCCTGGCGCAATTAAAATTTGCGACAGTAGAAAATTATTTTTTGAAAAATTTACTATAGAAAAGGCAATCCCTGGCGCAATTAAACTTGCGACAGTAAAAAATTAATTTTTGAAAAATTTACTATAGAAATGGTAATCCCTGGCGCAGTTATAATTTGCGACAGTAAAAAATTATTTTTTGAATAATTTTACTATAGAAAAGGCAATCCCAAGCGTATTTAAAATTTGCGACAGTAAAAAATTATTTTTTGAAAAAATTACTATAGAAAAGACAATCCCTGGCGCAATTAAATTTTGCGACAGTAAAAAATTAATATGTGAAAAATTTACTATAGAAAAGGCAATCCCTGGCGTAATTAAAATTTGCGACAGTAAAAAATTATTTTTTGATAAATTTACTATAGAAAAGGCAAATCCCTGGCGTAATTAAAATTTGCGACAGTATAAAATTATTTTTTGAAAAATTTACTATAGAAAAGGCAATCCCTGGCGCAATTAAAATTTGCGACAGTATAAAATTAAATTTTGATAAATTTACTATAGAAAAGGCAATCCCTGGCGCAATTAAAATTTGCGACAGTAGAAAATTATTTTTTGAAAAATTTACTATAGAAAAGGCAATCCCTGGCGCAATTAAAATTTGCGACAGTAGAAAATTATTTTTGAAAAATTTACTATAGAAAAGGCCATCCCTGGCGCAATTAAAATTTGCGACAGTAAAAAATTAATATGTGAAAAATTTACTGTAGAAGAGGCAATCCCTGGCGTAATTAAAATTTGCGACAGTATAAAATTATTTTTTGAAAAATTTACTATAGAAAAAGTCAATCCCCTGGCGCAATTAAAATTTGCGACAGTATAAAATTAAATTTTGAAAAAATTACTATAGAAAAGGCAATCCCTGGCGCAATTAAAATTTGCGACAGTAAAAAATTATTTTTTGAATAATTTACTATAGAAAAGGCAATCCCTGGCGTAATTAAAATTTGCGACAGTAAAAAATTATTTTTTGAATAATTTACTATAGAAAAGGCAATCCCTGGCGCAATTAAAACTTGCGACAGTAAAAAATTATTTTTTGAAAAATTTACTATAGAAAAGGCAATCCTTGGCCCAATTAAAATTTGCGACAGTAGAAAATTATTTTTTGAAAAATTTACTATAGAAAAGGCCATCCCTGGCGCAATTAAAATTTGCGACAGTAGAAAATTAAATTTTGATAAATTTACTATAGAAAAGGCAATCCCTGGCGCAATTAAAATTTGCGACAGTAGAAAATTATTTTTTGAAAAATTTACTATAGAAAAGGCAATCGCTGGCGCAATTAAAACTTGCGACAGTAAAAAATTATTTTTTGAAAAAATTACTATAGAAAAGGCAATCCCTGGCGCAATTAAAATTTGCGACAGTAGAAAATTAATATGTGAAAAATTTACTATAGAAAAGGCAATCCCTGGCGCAATTAAAATTTGCGACAGTATAAAATTAAATTTTGATAAATTTACTATAGAAAAGGCAATCCCTGGCGCAATTAAAATTTGCGACAGTAGAAAATTATTTTTTGAAAATTTACTATAGAAAAGGCACTCCCTGGCGCAATTAAAAATTTGCGACAGTAGAAAATTATTTTTTGAAAAATTTACTATAGAAAAGGCAGTCCCTGGCGCAATTAAAATTTGCGACAGTAGAAAATTATTTTTTGAATAATTTACTATAGAACAGGCAATCCCTGGCGCAATTAAAACTTGCGACAGTAAAAAATTATTTTTTGAAAAATTTACTATAGAAAAGGCAATCCCTGGCGCAATTAAAACTTGCGACAGTATAAAAATTATTTTTTGAAAAATTTACTATAGAAAAGGCAATCCCAGGCGTATTTAAAATTTGCGACAGTAAAAAATTATTTTTTGAAAAAATTACTATAGAAAAGACAATCCCTGGCGCAATTAAATTTTGCGACAGTAAAAAATTAATATGTGAAAAATTTACTATAGAAAAGGCAATCCCTGGCGTAATTAAAATTTGCGACAGTAAAAAATTATTTTTTGATAAATTTACTATAGAAAAGGCAATCCCTGGCGTAATTAAAATTTGCGACAGTATAAAATTATTTTTTGAAAAATTTACTATAGAAAAGGCAATCCCTGGCGCAATTAAAATTTGCGACATTATAAAATTAAATTTTTGATAAATTTACTATAGAAAAGGCAATCCCTGGCGCAATTAAAATTTGCGACAGTAGAAAATTATTTTTTGAAAAATTTACTATAGAAAAGGCAATCCCTGGCGCAATTAAAATTTGCGACAGTAGAAAATTATTTTTTGAAAAATTTACTATAGAAAAGGCCATCCCTGGCGCAATTAAAATTTGCGACAGTAAAAAATTAATATGTGAAAAAATTTACTGTAGAAGAGGCAATCCCTGGCGTAATTAAAATTTGCGACAGTATAAAATTATTTTTTGAAAAATTTACTATAGAAAAGGCAATCCCTGGCGCAATTAAAATTTGCGACAGTATAAAATTAAATTTTGAAAAAATTACTATAGAAAAGGCAATCCCTGGCGCAATTAAAATTTGCGACAGTAAAAAATTATTTTTTGAATAATTTACTATAGAAAAGGCAATCCCTGGCGTAATTAAAATTTGCGACAGTAAAAAATTATTTTTTTGAATAATTTACTATAGAAAAGGCAATCCCTGGCGCAATTAAAACTTGCGACAGTAAAAAATTATTTTTTGTAAAATTTACCATAGAAAGGGCAATCCCTGGCCCAATTAAAATTTGCGACAGTAGAAAATTATTTTTTGAAAAATTTACTATAGAAATGGCCATCCCTGGCGCAATTAAAATTTGCGACAGTAGAAAATTAATTTTGATAAATTCACTATAGAAAAGGCAATCCCTGGCGCAATTAAAATTTGCGACAGTAGAAAATTATTTTTTGAAAAATTTACTATAGAAAAGGCACTCCCTGGCGCAATTAAAATTTGCGACAGTAGAAAATTATTTTTTGAAAAATTTACTATAGAAAAGGCAGTTCCTGGCGCAATTAAAATTTGCGACAGTAGAAAATTATTTTTTTGAATAATTTACTATAGAACAGGCAATCCCTGGCGCAATTAAAACTTGCGACAGTAAAAAATTATTTTTTGAAAAATTTACTATAGAAAAGGCAATCCCTGGCGCAATTAAAATTTGCGACAGTATAAAATTATTTTTTGAAACATTTACTATAGAAAAGGCAATCCTTGGCGCAATTAAATTTTGCGACAGTAAAAAATTAATATGTGAAAAATTTACTATAGAAAAGGCAATCCCTGGCGCAATTAAAATTTGCGACAGTAAAAAATTATTTTTTGAAAAATTTACTATAGAAAAGGGCAATCACTGGCGCAATTAAAATTTGCGACAGTAGAAAATTATTTTTTGAAAAATTTACTATAGAAAAGGCAATCCCTTGCGCAATTAAATTTTGCGACAGTAAAAAAATTAATATAAGAAAAATTTACTATAGAAAAGGCAATCCCTGGCGTATTTAAAATTTGCGACAGTAAAAAATTATTTTTTGAAAAAATTACTATAGAAAAGGCAATCCCTGGCGCAATTAAAATTTGCGACAGTAAAAAATTATTTTTTGAAAAAATTACTATAGAAAAGGCAATCCCTGGCGCAATTAAAATTTGCGACAGTAAAAAATTATTTTTTGAAAAATTTACTATAGAAATGGTAATCCCTGGCGCAGTTACAATTTGCGACAGTAGAAAATTAAATTTTGAAAAATTTACTATAGAAAAGGCAATCCCTGGCGCAATTAAAATTTGCGACAGTAAAAAATTATTTTTTGAAAAATTTACTATAGAAATGGTAATCCCTGGCGCAGTTACAATTTGCGACAGTAGAAAATTAAATTTTGAAAAATTTACTATAGAAAAGGCAATCTCTGGCGCAATTAAAATTTGCGACAGTAAAAAATTAATTTTTGAAAAATTTATTATAGAAAAGGAAATCCCTGGCGCAATTAAAACTTGCGACAGTAAAAAATTAAATTTTGATAAATTTACTATAGAAAAGGCAATCCCTGGCGCAATTAAAATTTGCGACAGTAAAAAATTATTTTTTGAAAAATTTACTATAGAAAAGGCAACTCCTGGCGTAATTAAAATTTTCGACAATATAAAATTATTTTTTGAAAATTTACTATAGAAAAGTCCATCCCTGGCGCAATTAAAATTTGCGACAGTATAAAATTAAATTTTGATAAATTTACTATAGAAAAGGCAATCCCTGGCGCAATTAAAATTTGCGACAGTAAAAAATTATTTTTTGAAAAATTTACTATAGAAAAGGCAATCACTGGCGCAATTAAAATTTGCGACAGTAGAAAATTATTTTTTGAAAAATTTACTATAGAAAAGGCAAACCCTTGCGCAATTAAATTTTGCGACAGTAAAAAATTAATATGTGAAAAATTTACTATAGAAAAGGCAATCCCTGGCGTATTTAAAATTTGCGACAGTAAAAAATTATTTTTTGAAAGAATTACTATAGAAAAGGCAATCCCTGGCGCAATTAAAATTTGCGACAGTAAAAAATTATTTTTTGAAAAAATTACTATAGAAAAGGCAATCCCTGGCGCAGTTAAAATTTGCGACAGTAAAAAATTATTTTTTGAAAAATTTACTATAGAAATGGTAATTCCTGGCGCAGTTACAATTTGCGACAGTAGAAAATTAAATTTTGAAAAATTTACTATAGAAAAGGCAATCCCTGGCGCAATTAAAATTTGCGACAGTAAAAAATTATTTTTTGAAAAATTTACTATAGAAATGGTAATCCCTGGCGCAGTTACAATTTGCGACAGTAGAAAATTAAATTTTGAAAAATTTACTATAGAAAAGGCAATCCCTGGCGCAATTAAAATTTGCGACAGTAAAAAATTAATTTTTGAAAAATTTATTATAGAAAAGGAAATCCCTGGCGCAATTAAAACTTGCGACAGTAAAAAATTAAATTTTGATAAATTTACTGTAGAAAAGGCAATCCCTGGCGCAATTAAAATTTGCGACAGTAAAAAATTATTTTTTGAAAAATTTACTATAAAAAAGGCAACCCCTGGCGTAATTAAAATTTGCGACAGTATAAAATTATTTTTTGAAAAATTTACTATAGAAAAGTCCATCCCTGGCGCAATTAAAATTTGCGACAGTATAAAATTAAATTTTGATAAATTTACTATAGAAAAGGCAATCCCTGGCGCAATTAAAATTTGCGACAGTAAAAAATTATTTTTTGAAAAATTTACTATAGAAAAGGCCATCCCTGGCGCAATTAAAATTTGCGACAGTATAAAATTATTTTTTGAAAAATTTACTATAGAAAAGGCAATCCCTGGCGCAATTAAAATTTGCGACAGTAGAAAATTATTTTTTGAAAAATTTACTATAGAAATGGTAATCCCTGGCGCAGTTACAATTTGCGACAGTAGAAAATTAAATTTTGAAAAATTTACTATAGAAAAGGCGATCCCTGGCGCAATTAAAATTTGCGACAGTAAAAAATTAATTTTTGAAAAATTTATTATAGAAAAGGCAATCCCTGGCGCAATTAAAACTTGCGAAAGTAAAAAAATTAAATTTTGATAAATTTACTATAGAAATGGCAATCCCTGGCGCAATTAAAATTTGCGACAGTATAAAATTATTTTTTGAAAAATTTACTATAGAAAAGGCAATCCCTGGCGTAATTAAAATTTGCGACAGTAAAAAATTATTTTTTGAAAAATTTACTATAGAAAAGGCAATCCCTGGCGCAATTAAAACTTGCGACAGTAAAAAATTATTTTTTGAAAAATTTACTATAGAAAAGGCAATCCCTGGCGTAATTAAAATTTGCGACAGTAAAAAATTATTTTTTGAATAATTTACTATAGAAAAGGCAATCCCTGGCGTAATTAAAATTTGGGACAGTATAAAATTATTTTTTGAAAAATTTACTATAGAAAAGGCAATCCCTGGCGTAATTAAAATTTGCGACAGTAAAAAATTATTTTTTGAAAAATTTACTATAGAAATGGTAATCCCTGGCGCAGTTACAATTTGCGACAGTAAAAAATTATTTTTTGAATAATTTACTATAGAAAAGGCAATCCCTGGCGCAATTAAAATTTGCGACAGTATAAAATTAAATTTTGATAAATTTACTATAGAAAAGGCAATCCCTGGCACAATTAAAATTTGCGACAGTAGAAAATTATTTTTTGAAAAATTTACTATAGAAAAGGCAATCCCTGGCGCAATTAAAATTTGCGACAGTATAAAATTATTTTTTGAAAAATTTACTATAGAAAAGGCAATCCCTGGCGCAATTAAAATTTGCGACAGTATAAAATTATTTTTTGAAAAAATTTACTATAGAAATGGTAATCCCTGGCGCAATTAAAATTTGCGACAGTAGAAAATTATTTTTTGAAAAATTTACTATAGAAAAGGCAATCCCTGGCGCAATTAAAACTTGCGACAGTAAAAAATTAATTTTTGAAAAATTTACTATAGAAATGGGTAATCCCTGGCGCAGTTACAATTTGCGACAGTAAAAAATTATTTTTTGAATAATTTACTATAGAAAAGGCAATCCCTGGCGCAATTAAAACTTGCGACAGTAAAAAATAATTTTTTGAAAAATTTACTATAGAAAAGGCAATCCCTGGCGCAATTAAAATTTGCGACAGTATAAAATTATTTTTTGAAAAATTTACTATAGAAAAGGCAATCCCTGGCGTAATTAAAATTTGCGACAGTATAAAATTATTTTTTGAAAAATTTACTATAGAAAAGGCAATCCCTGGCGCAATTAAATTTTGCGACAGTAAAAAATTAATATGTGAAAAATTTACTATAGAAAAGGCAATCCCCTGGCGTATTTAAAATTTGCGACAGTAAAAAATTATTTTTTGAAAAAATTACTATAGAAAAGGCAATCCCTGGCGTAATTAAAATTTGCGACAGTAAAAAATTATTTTTTGAAAAATTTACTATAGAAAATGCCATCCCTGGCGCAATTAAAATTTGCGACAGTAGAAAATTATTTTTTTGAAAAATTTACTATAGAAAAGGCAATCCCTGGCGTAATTAAATTTTGCGACCGTAAAAAATTAATATGTGAAAAATTTACTATAGAAAAGGCAATCCCTGAATTAAAATTTGCGACAGTAAAAAATTATTTTTTGAAAAATTTACTATAGAAAAGGCAATCACTGGCGCAATTAAAATTTGCGACAGTAGAAAATTATTTTTTCAAAAATTTACTATAGAAAAGGCAATCCCTGGCGCAATTAAATTTTGCGACAGTAAAAAATTAATATGTGAAAAATTTACTATAGAAAAGGCAATCCCTGGCGTATTTAAAATTTGCGACAGTAAAAAATTATTTTTTGAAAAAATTACTATAGAAAAGGCAATCCCTGGCGCAATTAAAATTTGCGACAGTAAAAAATTATTTTTTGAAAAATTTACTATAGAAATGGTAATCCCTGGCGCAGTTACAATTTGTGACAGTAGAAAATTAAATTTTGAAAAATTTACTATAGAAAAGGCAATCCCTGGCGCAATTAAAACTTGCGACAGTAGAAAATTATTTTTTGAAAATTTTATTATAGAAAAGGAAATCCCTGGCGCAATTAAAATTTGCGACAGTATAAAATTATTTTTTGAAACATTTACTATAGAAAAGGCAATCCCTGGCGCAATTAAAATTTGCGACAGTAAAAAATTATTTTTGAAAAATTTACTATAGAAATGGTAATCCCTGGCGCAGTTACAATTTGCGACAGTAGAAAATTAAATTTTGAAAAATTTACTATAGAAAAGGCAATTCCTGGCGCAATTAAAACTTGCGACAGTAGAAAATTATTTTTTGAAAAATTTACTATAG